>PNEQ01015554.1:0-19428 GCA_003012365.1 Medauroidea extradentata
AAAAAAAAAAAAAAAAAAAAAAAAAAAAAAAAAAAAAAAAAAAAAAAAAAAAAAAAAAAATGGAGTTAGAACAATATGGTTCTATAGCATCGAATTATGTACGATATATGTTTTTTTGTACACACATTGTGACTGTACTGTAATGAAAAATGTTTGACTTTCATAGTTTTTTATAATGGCATGTTTAAGTCCAAATTTGCATAAAACGATTTCATGCTTTAAGGACAGAACTGAAAAAAATTCACACTGAGTAACTAAGATGTATAGGCTACAACGATGTAATCTACAAAAACAAAAAATAAATAAAATAAAATACTTTCGTATTTTAAAAAAATTATAGGATTTTCTAAGTTTTAATTTCAAATTGCACATTATTTAAATACAAAAATGTTTAATTATTTTTGTTTTTATATAGGAGACCTTATAGCCAGTAACATCGTTATTCAGTGTGAATATTTTATTTTTTTTCAGTTCGGTAAGTCAGCTGATTTTCCTTAGAATCATAAAACATCGTCCTATTTTTATTTATTTGTACCAGATATCTTTCCTTATTTTGGGCATAAATTGTGACTAAATTTTTCTTTTATGAAATATTTTTATCTCGCTTAGTTTTCATGTAATGGCTCGTAAATCTCAAAATTTACATATAACCGTTTTATGTACGACACTAAAGTCAACTGACGTACTAAACTGAATTATTCTATATCAGTGTATAACGATAACGTATGCTACAAGTTGTCCTATATAAAACCACAAAATGAAAATTTTTTATTTCAAATACTAAAATTTCTTTAATACAAAAATATTTTATTTTTTGTTTTTATATTGAACTTGTTGGCTGCAACATTGTTATTCACTAAACTGTATTTTTTTTGCCATCACGTAGAATCTTTGAGAGATTAAAAAATTTTGTAAGAAAAAAATTTAGTCACAATTTAAGTCTAAAATAAGGGGAAAATGTTTATGTTTAAAGGTACCATCCAAATTCTCATTTAAAGGAAACTACTATAGCAAGTGTGCAATGATGGGTGCGTCTTGTATCCTCCGTAGATTTCGGACACGAATAAAAAGTGGCCGCAGCCTTCATGATGAATTTTACAAAGACGCAATGCTGCGAAGGATTCTTCAGGGCAATATTCGCAAACGACGAGTGTCTCCCTATTGCCTGTTCACTTTCTTTAATATGTCTCTGCGCATCCGTTCTGCGCCATCCTTCTTTCCTCTGTTTTCCCCTTCCCTGTGAAAATTAGCTCAGTTATTTGCTTTACGTAAGTTTACATTATTTTAGATTAGTTTAAAACATTTTAAAAAAAGCTGTGTTCTAATGCAAATGTTTTGTTGTGTTAGGAAATTATAATAAAAAAATTAATAAAACAGAAGTAGCTCCGCGACTGAAACTCGCGCATGCGCAGAACGATGCGCGCGCAGTTCTAAACGCTTGTCTTCCGCGTTCCTTTGAGCCAACAGAACGCGGCTTTGTGCATAGGCATAGCGTAAATATTTGGGGGAGGGGGAAATATAAAGTAAAAGTACATAACAAAAATTAGGAAATGCATCAGAAAATATTCTATATAAAACGCAAAACATCAATACGTATGTCTACATCTACGTTGAAGAATTTAAATTCGCAATGTTTTCGTTATTTTTGTATACACACATGTTATTCTAAAAGAAAGGTAGAAAGGGGGAGACACGAGTCCTTACGTGCCTACGGCTGAACAGTGTACATGCCTTTCAAATAACATTAGCCTACGTTTTAGCGCAATTTGTTGGAAGGGATGTGCCCCATTTTCGTCATGAACGGCACAGCAGTGCCCTCTTCCCTCTGTCCGCTTTCTTATATTACAACCTGCTGAAACATGGGACGGTAACTGTAGTATAGGACAGTCTTTCTCAAAGTCATGTTGACCATACTAAACTTATAAGGTAGAAATACTGTCTGTTTCACACAGCTGTATTTCGGACACTTTTGTGAATAGAGCATATGTTTGATAATGTTTTCCCTTCCGAATGATCCGTATTTTAACCTGTTAACGTATGTTAGCTTACCCCAGAAACATGATTGTTACTTGAATTGATGAAACCCAGTGATTCAATCGGTAAAATATACTTGAAAGCACATTCTATTCAATTAATTGTACGCATTTGTTAATTCAATCGCTTACTTTTGATAGCCCATTTATGTTGTCTTAATATCTTACCATTAAAACGGTGATGATCATACATTTTTCCGTCTGTCATCCAGGAACACTTCTTTCAACATTCCCATGAATAAATTGTCATGTTTATTTTTGTAACTTTCTAGCTGGTTTTGTAGGATTTCCAATAGTTAAATTCTTCTTTTTTTAAGCCTAAAACATTTTTTTTTAAAATTAATTTTGCCAAATTCGATGCATATTTAAAGTGTTCTACGTTTGTTTAGGCATCCACTTACTACAATTCAGTCCGTTTGTGCTGTCCTCGTATAGTTTTTGTGGTCCTATTTTACACACGTGGCTTCATTTTTTTTATCCATACTCGCCTCATGTCACCCCTCACCAGCGCTGAAGACCTCAATGTTAAGCTGCTCAGTATTGTAGGGCCTCATTCCATGTCATATTATGTGGTACGCAAATGCGTATGGGCATCCAGTAGTAAATCTGCATCCGGGGTACGATAGGCCGGGCCTTCGGATCTCCTCTCGTACGATATTTATTTATTGCAAATCCTTTTTGTTATCTGGACAGTAATTCCAAAACCAGCAAAATGCTTAAACTAATAATTACAGACAGTGGGAAACAGCCAAAATATTAAAGCAATACAGTCTTCAAAAAACTGTTATATTTATTCTGCTATTATTGGAAGTGATTGGTATGTGGACTCAGATGCGACCAACCACATGACTAACTGTAAATATTGGTTAGAAGATTATTACGTGTCAGTACAGCAAGAAGTAACTTGTGCTAATAATGAGAAATTGTGTGTAGTTGGTACTGGAAATGTAAAACTTCTGATAGATGCAAAGGAGATGTGAGAACTATCCAAAGTGTTACGTACCTGATCTGGCAAACAAATTTATTGTCAGTTACTGTGATTGAGGCATGGTCGCTGTATTCACCAAAAACGGCTGTCAGATTTATAAAGACACTGATTGAATCTTTGAAGGTGAAGTGAAGGCAAGTGCGCCTTGAAGTGCGGGGCGTCTATAAACTGAATGTGGCACTAATTAAAGCTAGCCTTGCATGAAGGATGATGCTCTTAACAAACAAATATTGTGGCACAGGAGATTGGGACATTTAAATGGGATCAACATGAAGTTTCCGCGATATGGCATGGCAGCATGTTTACGCTTTATGAATGAAGACGATAAGCCCTGCATCTTATTTCTCAAAGGTAAGCACTCAAGAAAATTTTTAGTTACAGTAGGGTGCAAAAGTGCAGCATATAAACTGGAACTCATCCATACAGGTTTGTGTAGGCAGAAGAAAGAAGAGTCCATAAGTGATGTTCGATGTCTGTTGACATTCATTGACGATGCCACTCAAAAATATTTTGTTTACTTCATTAAGTCACAGGATGAAGTTTCAAGCAAGTTTTTTGAATTCAAGGCCAGGATAAAAAATGAAACAGGAATGAAAATCAAAATTCTTCGATCCGACAATGGAAAAGGACATGTGAAGTAAAATATGCAAGAAGTGCGTGGAACAGCGGGGATACAGCATCAGTTAACAGTTGTGTACACGCCAGAACAGAACGGAGTTGCAGACAGAGCAAACAGGACTATTTTTGAGAAAGGTCGGTAACTTTTGCAAGATGTTGGAATGGATAAAAATATTAGGCTGAGGCAGAAACACAACCATTTATCTAAAAAAAAAAAAAAAAAACAGTTAAACAACAAGCACTTTGAAGGACATGACACCTGAAGAAGCATGGTGTGGCGAAAAGTAGATCTGAGCACACTGAGAGTATTTGTATGTACTGCCTTGATGCGTGTACCCAAACAACAGTGAAATAAATGTGATGGCAAGAACAAAATTACGATATTCGTGGGATACTGTGAAGACACAAAAGGGTACCGGCTAATTGATCCCAGGAATTTAAATAGAAGTCATAGGTCTCATTGTGCTGTTTTCTTTTAAGAGGAAACAGTGATAACCATAGTGGGAGAACATTCGAGATGCCCTGACAACTAACAAAGTTAGTGTCGTCTGTAAAATTTGCACATCCAGAATGTGACTCAGAGACTGAAATACACCATGGAATATTGTCGCCAGATTTTCTTGGTTCTGCACCACCATCTTTGTCCAAAAATGAACCTTACATTCAAGACACCACATTATTGCAGAAGTTAACAGTAAAGGAATGTTGTAAATAACAATAAGTCTCGCAGTACCTGTCACTAAATGAAGAAATGAGGTTCCCAACAAGGGAAAGGTGTCCAAAGAAGTTCACTGACATGGTAACAGACCAAACTATGTGCGACAATAATGCCCTTAAGTCTGTCACAGATGTACTTCCAAGTGAAGACACAACACAAGTGGCAACTCGCAATTCAAGAAGAATAAACTCAATGTTAGAGAATGATGCATGGATCCTGACTGATGCCCCTGAGAAAAAAATGTAGTAAAAAGCAAATGGGTATCCAAGGTGAAGAGGGATGGAGACGGTAGTGTCACTTGATATAAAGTCCTGCTGATCGCAAAGGGGGTTCACCCAGGAAGCTGTGGTTGATTGTGAGGACACCTCTCCTGTGGTAAGGAACTCGACGATCAGGATACTACTGGCACTTGCAGCTGAAAAGGAATGGGACATAGACAATCTAGATGTTACAACAGTCTTCTTAAATTGTGAGTTGGAGGAGGAAGTGTTTATGTAACAACTAGAGAGCTTCATCGTGGCAGGACAGGAAGCAAAGGTATGACTGCTTAAAAGAACATTGCATGGCCTCAAACAATCATCTACAGTATGGAACAAGAAATTGAGGTAATCGAATTCTCGAAATTTCCTGTCCCTAACAATAAACAATATCAATACGAGACCTTCAGTGCTATACACAGTACGTTGGAGCCTTGTATACATTCAACTTTTCACTCTGTTTTCCAGCGTATCTGCTAATAATTGGGGACAGGAAAATTTCGCAAACTCAGTGACGTGTTTGTTGGAATCAACTGCCCTGTGTACATTCAAGCCCAGACCATTCGTCAATCAGCTGTTACTCACTGGAACAGCAGACAGTGAATGAATAGACGGACGCCGAGTGTATATATAAGACAGTGGATGCTAACATACAGGCCATTGAGTTCGCGAAATTTTCCTGTCCCTACTAATAATACATTGTATTAAATATAACTCCAGATGAAGTATAGTCACAATTTGGCCAGGTACGAAGCAGGTGGAATAGAAGTCGGAACATTCCTGCAATTAAAGCTTGTTTGTGCCAGAGTAGCAGCTCGTGGTTTTCCGCGTTGGCGCCTCGCCGACCCTAACAGTTTTTTTTTTCTCTGGTCAGCGCCGTTGATTGGCGCGCCTGGACAGCGCTGCAACCAGTCACACTTGGACCTGGGCCATCCGGCCAGCGAGTTTTATCTCGCAGCGCCGCGTCCACAAATACCCCTAGCGGGCAGCGCTGAGCTGTTGGGTCACGTGCGAGGCGCAGAGGTAAACATGGGCGGGGCGCGCGTGTGGCGTGAGTCTCGGAGGATAGGTATGTAGGAGCGGCCGTCCAGTCGCCCCCACTCGTATAGGCCTACTCCTTAGACCCGTTCTTCAAGTGAGGAAAATCTTGCGGTAAAGATGAAACTGAGGAGAACTTGAGTAAAATCTGAAAAAATTTCGTTTGCATTGCACAGTCGGGAAAGTGAGATGTCTTTCTCGAGAAAAATAATTTCTCTTCGTTCATCGACTTGTGAATGCAGCTGAAATGTACATTATTTTACATTTATTAGGCACAAAACTTACATGGCGGCGAGTTGATAATTCATATGTAGGGTTCCGCATACAGTAAAGCTGAAAAAAAAAAAATCTAAAAATGATAAAAAATACGTCGTTGATTTTGTTGAATAATTGGTATCGTAACAATTTTGTTTGAAAACAAAAGTGACATTAAAAATAGGACGTAGTTTTCATGTAAAAATGTACAACGAATATAAATTATGTTGTATATACCAGTGAAGTCTTTAATTTACACCGTGGTTATGTTCCTCCTCTAAAATATTACCAATAAATTCAAAATAAGAATATTATCCTCCCCTATGTGGCGTTCTAACCTCTATTTAAGGCCGCCATAATTGATTTGCAGCTTAAGAAAATCTTAAAGAAGGTCTGACGACACCTTAAAAATTTCTCCGTTTTTCCTTAGATTTCACTCACTTTTTGTCTCTACAATGAACATTTCTTACAGTTCACTCAGGGATACCTTAGATTTTACTCAATATGACTGTGCAATCAGCCCGCAGTGTGTGTTCTACAATGAGACGCAAGCGGACACGGATACGTATCCGGAAACACAAGAGAGTTGGTCAACTTCGAACTCTTACGTATCCGTGCTTGCGTTTAGCCAATAGCAATCGAGCATTTCGTCTTTCGCCACCATTATTGTTTACAAACCTTTTACACATTGAGTTTTCACTGTTAATAATTAAAGTTGCCTTCGTGCACTGTATTTACAATTATTGTTTATGACTGTAATACTATTGAACATTTTTTGTGAAGTACCATTTGAAAATTAAACATACGAAAAAAAATTGTATTAGCAAAATATTAACTGTTTGTTATTACGTTAAAATTATGTGGCTGTTAAAATTTATTTTGCTATAGAAGACACGTATAGACATAGCTATAATATTTATAACAGACTTTAACTACAAATAAAATTAAAATTATTTTTATTATTGTCGGAAGTTTACATGAGAAATTATTTCTTTTTCGTTTCATATGTTGCAAGTACGTACGTTTACGAATGCGTTTTCATGCATTGTAGAATAGAAAATATGTTTCACGTCGTGTACTAGTTTCCTTTGCGTGTTACGTATCCGCTTTCTTACTCTTCCGTTTCACTGTAGAACGGACCTTAGGCGTATTTCAGCGGTTGAATTGTTAGCAAGAGTTTGCAAAGACTATTTGCATTTTCAAGAGATCGCAAAAATGCAATAATTTAGTGAACAGAAATGACTCCCACCATGAGGTTGCGAAATTATGCTGTTGCTAATGCCTTATCAGAAATATAATTGGACTGTATAAGACAAAACACTTCTTCACGAATATGTCTGTTGGAAAATGGACTGCTGTCACCTTTTTTTTTTTTTTTGCATGTACAACGTAATAAATTGTAGAAGGAAAGTTAATTATACGGCTGCATAAAATTAAAAATTAATGTTGCTTCATTTTCTTTCAAAATAACTTTACTCTCGTCCGTATTGGGCCTAAATGCAGTGTGTTGTGTTCTCAGATTTATTTGAGATAGAACATGAAATAATGGTAAAGGTAAACATCCTGTGAACAAACTCTGTAACAGTCCTCCTGCCTCGGTTGCCAGAAACGTGCAAACACCCTCAGCCTGTTTGCGGCATGTTTTCAAACACCGTTGTAACCAGGAATGCTAAAATGAGAGTCATACAACTCCCGAAACTTGCCCATCTAGTTAGTATATATGAACCGCCAAAAAATTGTCTGGTATAGCTCCCACGGTAAAACTTTAGTCTGTTGTCGTTTCTTATCACACTAAAACTTTCATCTGTAACATGTTCTAATTACACCAAAACTTTTAATTATTTTCAACACCCAAAACAAAACTTTTATGTGTGTGTTATGAAAGTCTTCGCCTTGCGCATGGACGGTGACAGCGTGTCATATTACTAGAGTCAGTTTTTATTAAACGTGACCTTGAGAACTGCGAACCAATTGCGGAAATGCATAAAAACACTCGTGGACTCCTGCTCTAGATCGTCAAATGTTCAATTGCTCACTCACTGGAGCAGCAGCCAATGTATAATACAAGTAGCTGAGGTCAGAGTGTACACAGGACTGTGAGTTTAGAATGCTGGTCGTTGAACCTGCGAAACATCCGGGACTCCGCATAAAACGTTTATCTACGAAAAGAACACGCTATTGAAACTACGTTTCTATTAGTTAAAAAAAAAATCCACACTTGTTAGAAACATGATTTTTTTTAGTCTCTCAAAATGGCTAAAAACGGCTCTTTTACATTGCTGTAACTCTGAAAATACCACCTGAATTTGTGAAGTGCAAAACAGGAGCATTCGTTTGCCTTTTCTACATCCTGTCGAAAAATACAACTATGTCAACACTAAGTCCCATAGGGAAAACCTTGCCCTCCAGTTTAGCGCGCTGCAAATTGAGGCCATGTGATTTTCGTCGAGCGTGGTACTCTGGCTCTTATAGCTCCATTGCGCAAATTTGAAACCTGTGCACACTTATCGTATGGAGTTAATACGTGTTACGTTGCTGGGGAGTTGTTGATCAATGTTTTAATTGCGCAGCGGATGTTGGTGAAACAAAAATTAAACTGAGTTTAGAGAAAAAAGTGTAATATCCAACACCGGATGTTTTCTCTCCGTAACATTGTGGGATAAAACGCACCAGAGCAAAGGAGAGCGAATATTATGATCCGGAAGCGAGACACTGAAGAGCACTCACAGCAGCCCACGACACCGCCCACTTGTCTGGCAACTTCGAGAGGTCAACAGGTATTCGCGAAGGTGAGGAAGAGGACAGGAAGCTTGAATCTGGCCCAAAATGTTGCTGTCGGCGAAGCAAACAAGTTATGGGACTCCCGCCTGTGTGCTATACAATTTTTCCTTCCAATCGCTTTTCAAATATAGATGGGCAAACGAATCTGGATGGCAACGACGTCGCCATATTTGTTGGAGGACGTTTGATGGCTCTCGTTTTCATGCAGTATTTGCGAATTGGGCTGGTTCTAAAATTTCTTGGATGTCGGTTGGTTCAGCCATTCACAATCGCGACCTGTGCGAACGGAAATATATCTCGCACCATGTTGAGATAAAACAACAAATATACCGTCGTTTTAAAAAGCTAATGCCAAAGCAATTCAGTATAATTTAAATTGATCGACAAGCTTTTGGTGCTGTTTATTTTTTAAATATTTTGCTAATATTCGAAATGTATGTACTGAGTCTGCGTATTCAAAAACATAAGTTTAGTTTGTGATAGAAATAAAATTACCAATTAAAAATAATATATGATTTATCATATTAAATAAATATGTTACAATTAATTGCTAACGACCCAAAAGTGTATATTTCTACCAACATAATTACTCGAAATATTGCATGAATTTTATACATCGTTGTAATTTCTTGAAGTTTTCTTCGTATCACTTTATTTTTCATCATTTACATTCTGAATGCATTTAAATTGAAATATGTACCAAAATTTCGTACATAAGTATTCTAAAACGTAACCGAACATAAAGTTTGGGTAAAACGAGCTCCAACAAAATTAGACAGTGTGACGTGTCTTCAAACACATTTCCAACCAACTTCATTTGACGGAAAAGTTTAATGACTACATTGCGTAAAATATTTGTCTTCCAACTTTAAATTGGACAGTGTGATAGGGCCTGTAGAACTATTACGGCCAGTTCATATTTGAGGGTGAGGCGCGGTTGGCTCAGTGGCTAGAGAACTTCCCCCCCCCCCCCCACTTAGGCGATCCGCGTTCGATTCCCGGCGGGGCCGGCCCTCGGATTTTCGCATGTAGGAATCGTGCCGGGCGATGCTACTGGTCGGCGGGTTTTCTCGTGGATCTCCCGTCTCCCCCGCCCCTTCATTCCGGCATTGCTCCATACATCATGGTATCACTCACCAAAGCTAAAAACCTATATGTTGAGTGCTGGCCAAAATTACTTCCAATCATATTTGAGGTTTCCTCCTCTACCTGGGATGGAGCAACTAGGAAACTGTAAAGGCGATATGGGCACGCACGCCAAGTGCTTCCTCATCACTACGCTAAAAATAATAAAACTGCAGGGCTTGGCGATCATTATCGTCCGAGTGCTAAAGTGTTCGAAGCAACATTTAGAGATGATCCTGTACAAGTGTTGCGTGTATGAATGGCTTGGGCCAGAGTTTCTCGGCTTTCGAGAGAATTATTTTTTAAAATCCATACGAGAGTCGATATCGTAAAATTGCTTCGTAACTTTGTTGCAAATTGGTTTTACTATGCAATGAGATTTTTCGAGACAAACTGTATGGTGAGTATAGCTAATGTATCAATTAAAAGGAAATTTTGTTAATTAACTAATTAGCAACTATTTTGCAGTCTTCTGACTCGACAAAATTGGAGTATGCAGTTTAAATCAGTCATGACAAAGTTACGAAGCGATTTTACGATATCGGCCCCCATTTATGTTTTTAATCGTATGAGGAGGTAACCTGAGGAGCAGGGTATCGAATTCCGGTTGCAGACTTGACTGGGCGCTCGTAGGCATGTTTTTATGTTGACTAGACTGAACCTTTTGATGGACGTATGCCACTGCGAGTTTAATGTTGCCGAGTCACAAGAAAGTTCGCGTTAAAATAATAAAGAAAAAGAAGCCCAGTTTAATTGTAGGCAACAAAACGTATAATCATATCATTCTGGTAAGGAATAATCCGTATTCAGAAAGACGACACAACATTAAACGTAGAACAACAAAATCATGCGTGTGAAAAATGACCGCAGAAGTGGGTGAGTACATCAACGAAAAAACAGACGACACGACGAAGAGAACACACACGCAAGCAGCAGTCTTCCTTGGGCGACAACAGCTCCGACGTTTCGGGAATTTATATGTTTCCGTCTTCATGCTCGTGCACTGTAGCAGGCTTTTCTTTATTTTTTCTTCAATTATTTTTGTTTAAAATAATTTTCTACGACAATCAAGTGTTTCTATTTAAGTTAGTATTTTTTTTTAATTAAAACAATCCGTATATTACTTAGTTCAAATGTTCAATGGTAGCCACTTTAAGAAGAGTTCCTACAGAATTTTCTGGTAACTTTTGACAACCATGTAAAATGGTTCGTCCAATGTTCCTATTATTTTTCTGTTTGTAGGGTTTGCACTTCTGTGGCCGTTTGTTATAAAGCATGTAACCTGCTTCGAAAGTCAACATTAATTAAAGGTTTCTTGCTCAGTAAAACTGATTGGAAATAGTTCTGCCTCGGTCTAGCTCAGCGGGTATAGTAAAGGTGTTAAATAATGTAGTCAATATTGATATGACAAGTTACTTGATACTGCGGCAAATGGCCCTCGCTCATCATGGAACAGAATAGACCAGGTCACTGATCTACGATTGAGCCTCACACGACCACTCGCCGGATGCGAATTATACAAATTATGAACAACCGATTCCAAAAAACTTCGTCACGAATTAATCCTTAAGGGCGTGATTCCCGTTTCCTTGGTCAGGCAAAGCACAAAAATAAACTAATCGCTCCCGATCTAGACCAATCGTCTTGTTACTGCTCGCAAATCATATCCCGGAACATACACTCTGCTGGCAACACTTCCGCGGAACGAGGCCCAACGAATGGCGTCCGCCTGCCTCTACTCGAGCCCCGAGATACTTCTGCCTCTCTCAAAACCTCGTCCCCCAAGCCAAGCCAGCTACACTGACCTTCGACCAATCAGAAACTCTGTTACATTCAAACTTATTTACATGCAACCCAGAACTCAGGTCTCTGCGAGTGTATCAAGTGTCAAATTTATTATTCAAAACCACCAATTTACATGCTTGTTCATACCCTTCTGTTCTAGTACATAAATTGCCTTACTTATAACTAAAATTGTATTTAATTTATATATGAAAACCAGCCGCCCCGTGGCAAACCATTGGTAGCATCCTATTTCTGTCTGTCTAACACACTCGCCCAGTGGGGCGTGCGAGGCACTCTTCCCCCGGCAATTCGTCAACTACCATCCGTGATGATTGCAGATACCAAAGACAAACGAAAACACATATATTGGAATAAAATTGATGAGACCCCTACCTTGTCATCGGTGACTATTGCTCACAAGCGCGCGCGCACATACACACACTTTATATATATATATATATATATATATATATATATATATATATACACCTATATATACACACATACATGTAAGCACTCTTATACAATGCCAAATTGGCTGATTACAAGCAAACATTGTGGATATGAACGTTACGGTTACTATCTTTGCTGTATTGCGAAAGTAGGGTCATACGTGAATGTGTATTAAATCATCAGTGTAAAGCAAGTTATACATCAGATTGAGTGCGCCTAATGACAAAACATATTCACTGCAATACTTTCAGTATGATCAAAATTATTCAATTGTTGCACAACTCTAAGGTACTGTACGTAATATTGTTAATCAAATTATAATGTAATTTTTGTGCTATTTTCTTGCAAGAGTTCTTTTGGTAGTCACGTACTGTTATATATTTTTTTAGCAAGTTAATTTTTCGGTATGGTTGCGGAAGGTAAGTGAGGTAAAAACGTTACGTTGGAAATTTGTAACATTTGTGTGAGGATTTTCATCTCGGTTTCTGGCAACACTGCTAGCCTGGCAGATGTGCTGTTGCGGCAGCATCTAGCATACACGCGAGTGTCTGGTGGCTGATCTGGTCTTGTTCCGGGAACAGTCGGCCGTTGGCTGCTGCTGTATCACAACACAGACGTCTGTTCGCCAGAGCTCTGCGTTTCCGGGTTGGCGGCCCCCTCCCCATCTCCCTCTTACCCTCAGTCTCAGGCCGTGTTTCATCCAACTCACTTTGAAGACTGTATTTGGGGTTCTGCGTTTTGTTTTCAGTAAGCTCCCAATGGGAACACCTCGACTGTCAGCTGTTGACAGTTTGTCCTGCAATCTGTTGCCCCATTGTCGAAACTGGGGAATGTTTTTGTTTTGATGTTGCTCCATAAATGTTAACCCTTGCAGTCACTGTGTCTAATACAGCGGACGACAGCTTAATAGAACGGTAATTTTTACAGCTATACTTCGAAATGTACCAGCATATAATTATATACGTCCTTTTAAACGAAATATTACTATTTTAGCTGAGAAAATTGTTTTCATTGCCTTAAGCTACTTTGATAACCAATAATATCGACACAACCTTCATTTCCCGTTGGTTCCGAAGTATAGACGAGTACGTCAGTGGTGGAAGTACAATTCTTGTCATAAATCTAGTCTGTTGCTGTAACTTATAGCCATGCTCTCTAGCTACAACATTTTTAGCGATATTAATTTGTTACTCCTTAACGAGAGCAGATTTAAATCCGTCTGGCGGTTTTATTTAAAATTGCCTTCATCATATTGGCTGATTTTTTTTTCAAGTCATTAAATTCGCGTTGTCGCGCAAAGTAATTGACATCTGGTGGCGAGTTTATGAACTAGTAAAGGCGGCATCAACAAATGTTTTGCCATTTACGGCAATGTGAAAGTTAAGATTTATTTTAGAGTTTTATTGCGTAGAATACAATTAACTTGAAATGTTCTGAATTTGCATATATTAAAAATAGTCTGAACTTTCCTTCTTGCCGTGTTTGTTTAGGATAAAATGTTTTCAAATCATTATTTTCCAGGTGACAATCGCAGTTGCTTCGTGCTGGGTAACTTCACCTTGAAAGATTTTTGAAGTAGGACAAAATGTAAAAATTAAAGCAAATTTACATACGTAAATTAAAAACAAATATTCTTCTCTACGAATATTCATTAGGTACTACTTAAGTTGTACGTGTGCATTGCATGCAAACTGTCACGAACAAAAATATCCAATGCAACAAATACTGATGTTTAAGTCGTAATACATTTTACTATTAAGTTTGCGACTGTCATCTAAATATATAAAATTAAGTGTCCTGACTGACACACTCACTCTCTCTCTCTCTCTCTCACTCACTCATCAACGCACAGCCCAAATCGCTGGATCTAGAACCATGACATTTTGAGGGAAGCTTCCCCTTGCCCCGTAGGCACCCACTAAGAATGGATTTTTTGAAATTCGATAATTAAGGGGGTGAAAAGGGGTTAAATGTGTTTTCAAAGAATCCCTGATATCTCATTAACCGGGAAAGCTGTCATAAATTTTATAACTTCAAAATATTGCCCAAACGAATGCATATACGTGAATTTTTCGTTTTTGCGAAATTCGAAAATAAAGCGGGTGATTAGCCGTAAAATATGTATTTCATTAATCCATGATTTCTCCTAAACCATTTCAGATAGTGAGGTGATTTTTTCTTTAAAATGATGCTTAAGTAAATATCTAAAAAGTATTTTGAGGATTTTTCGAAATTCGTCCTCGAATGATCTTAAAAAAATAGAACGTGTTTTTAATTAACCCCACTTATCTCCTAAACCAGTGAAAATATTAAATGGTTTTTGCTTTATCTTACGTAAATACCAAAAAAGAAATTTCAGGATTTATCGACATTCGTCCTTGAAAACTGTTATAAAAATAAAATGTGTTTTCAAAAAATCATCTGTACCCCTTATACCCGTTCAGATATCGAGATGATTTTTTGATAAGAATGAAGCTTATGTAAGTATCTACTTAATCAAATGCAGGATTTTATGAAATTCGAAAATTAAGGATGTGAAAAGTAGTAAAATGTTAGAGTCTCCCGAAATCAATTAATGATCATGGAGAAATAATTCAACAGTTGATTTATTTTTGTCAACTTACTCATAAATTAAAAACCTCTTTGGACTGTTGCTTGTACATTCGAAAGAATTATCACGACATGCCTTTAAGCATTCACTCAGGTATTGTATAAAATATGTGGTGTGGGAGGGGTAGTCATTACGGGTTCGTATCCCGTGCAAGATTTTGCGATGGGAATTACTATGACATCATACGAGCATATTGCGCGCGCTCTTTACACTGAGCTAAGACAATTTATTGTTCACTGTTACTGAGTACGCTAGCTGTTAAATACCTTCATCACATTTTATCCAGAGTTACTGTTTACATTACATAATTTGACGCGGGCAAAGCCGCAGCCGGGCAGCTATTTTATGAAGAAATAAAAATGAATTAAAAACAAAGATGTTCTGCAATTAAACTACGCTCAGCGAAGTGGACTTGATTAAGCTATTTGTATTTGTTGTTTTAAATATATACAGAGAATATAGTAACATCATCAATTAATACGTAATTAAAAGTTAGTTACTCTTTTCTATAGTACACGCGGACGAAACCGCAAAGGGACAGCTAGTTGCTAGTTGGAATGAAGGTATTATTTGAAATTTCTTAGTTATGCAAATGTCCCTCATTTTGACTATTTCACGTTTATAACTCTTGTTGTGATTGTCAACGTATATTTATGTAGTAGATTAAGTAATTAGCTAGATTATATTTATAACGTCAGGGAAAAAAAGCGGACACACAGAACATAATGATTCCCGAACATGACATTTATATTAAAAAACAAAATCCCGCGTCGATTGATATTTTTAACTACCAAAACTTTGATAAACAGGCAGCAAAAATTCTCTACACAATCAATAATTTAATACATTTCTATTGGTGGTAAGAAAACATACTTTTATTTTGCGCAGTTCGCACAAAAACGAAAATCTTAAATATAAATACAAGCAAACAAATGGCCAAGTAGTTTTGTTGATGCCGTCTTTACCCTCAATTTTGTCGTATGCAGTGCTGCACCTTGGAGGAAGCGACACCGCGAATACTGTGATTCTAGCTTGTGTAACTAACAATTTCTGGTTTTGGACTTTTTTTAGTTGAAACTGTATTTTCGTACTTTGAAAAAAATAGAAATTACGGCAAACCCATTTTAAACACATCTGCTAAACAGATTTTTGATATCTGTTCTCGTTTAAACTGAAAAAAAATATATATATTATTATTATCATCATCATCACAAAAACAATATAAAATAAATAGCGTGGCCTTAAGGGTCTCGCCTATCACAAATGCGTCTAAGTGTATTCGCAAATAATTTTTTTTATGAAACTATTCTATAAGTGCGCATTGTGTCAATGTACGAAAAGAAAATACACTTCAAACGATGACGGAAAGGTTGTTTCATGTCAATTAGAAAAATCACTTCTGAGCCCCTCAAAAAAAATTATCCGGCGTGTTTCATCTGAAAAACTACTCACGGTGTACGAGTGAAACTACTCTGGAAACATGCGATGGACGTTGCTTAAAACTTTAGCCAATAAAAGATGGGGTCGCCACTGAAAGTGTCAAGTCAGCAGTTTGAATGATTTGTGGTAGAGGTGGCCGTGGTTGAGGCACTCGCCTCCCACCAAGGCGATCCGGGATCGGTTTCCGGTGAGGCCAGGCTCCTGATTTTGGCACGTGGGAATCTGGATCAGCGGTGTTTCTCGGGGATCTCCCGTTAATTACAGCACTCCTCCATATTCAGCTCATGTCATCCCTCACCAACTCTGAACACTTAGATGTTACGGGAGTGTGTTAGATAATTTTCTTGTATTTTCTGTTTTAGAGCCATAACATTTATTCAAGTTGTATTATAAAAATGTTCTCTTTGACAAGACATAGGATACATTCTTGATCAACTGCTTGATAGAAATAATAATGCAGTCTTTTATTCACTTATTATGCAGAATCATTGCAAGGATATTAAGGGTTAGCTTTCAAGAATGATTACAAGTACGATAAAAGATGAGCATATGACTCTATTATCTACAAAATTCTTCACAAATATTTTCTATGCCTCATCATTGTCACATTTACCACAAATGTTTTAAAACAGAAATTACTGCAGAAAATCAATATCTTCACTTCATCTTCTTGCGGTAGAGGGGATACCGCACACACCAACGATGACATTGTTAAAAACACGTGTTTTCAACAAAGTTATTAACAATGTTGTAGAAATTCTCGAAAATTGTTGACAGCATTTTATAGATATTGTTGCCAACATTCTGTTATTAACTTTGTTGATACTTATAAAAAATATTAATAACATTTGTTACTAACGTTTCGTTGAAAACATGTGCTAGCAACAAAAGTTACGGATTTTTAGAACATGTTAATAAGTTTGTTGCCAGCACTGTTGATGACGTTATTTTCCCAACCCATTCTAGGGCAGTCTAGATCAAAGAATGTTGGTAACAAATGTTACAATCAATGTTATCAGCAATGTTGTAGGCATTTTTGTCATTGTTATTTACTTCCGTTCATCGTTCTTACAACTTTGTTAGTAACATTGGTGTTTTCAGCAATATTAATAACACATTTCCTATCGACATTGCTATAAAATAGTGTACCATAGCTTAAATTTGTTAATAACATTTTTGTAACTATCATTTCGTAACTAACATTTTTTACTGTTATTTTTTCGGTGTGAACTGAGCTTAACCCTGGCTGCAGCTCAACTGTGCCCGGCACAGCCGCATGGCAACAAGTCAGATTACACAAGCAACGCACCGCAGATATCACCACCTCCCACCCGCTAATACCCTTATCATCGTTCGCTCACGACCAGTTTTCATTAAACCATTATCTGCTCCACCTCGTCGCTGCACGTGACAGCCGAAGACTGGCTGTTGTTGGGCTACTTCGCTCTCTTGCCGAAGTATCTCTCGCTTACCTCGCTTGGCGATAGAATGCTGATGAAGCATATCAGGCGTATTTTTATTTGTACGAAACTGCTGGACTAGTTATAGTTCGTTCAAAATAAAGTGCGCACTTTTAAAGCCCTATAGTTACTTGATTTCCCTTTCAAATAATTTAGTGTCCTGCCACATTTAAATTTAAGCAAAACTACCTAATTAACAATCAAAGTGCATATATTCAGGGTGGCCACTCATTGCATAAAAGAAAATTCTTTGATTTTTCCCTGATTTCCCTGACAGAAAACCAAAATTTCCCTGAGTTTCGCAAATATGAAAACGACATTTTGGCATTTTACTTAACACATTTTCCTATAAAGGTAAACATTTCAAGTCCTTTCTGACACTATTGCTAGTGAACTTTACAAAACATTCCGTAGAAATAACTACGTTCTTGACAATGGAGCATAATCACCTCTACATGTCGGTAATTTTTTGGACAAAAATTCTATAATGGTTTTAAAACTCCATTATATCCCTTCCTATGACTTTTGTGGAAGCTCAAAATGAACGAGGCATGAAAATTCCCTGAAATTTCTCATTTGGGTCAAAAATTCTCTGAAATTTCCCTGACATTTCCAGGTGGCCACTATTTCCCTGATATTTCCAGGTTGGTGGGTGGCCACCCTGATACTGTACGGTACCAAATAGTTGACGTCTGATTAGAAATACATAATACTTTTAATTACTATTCTAGGCATGGAATCGGAACGGTAGTTGACGTTACTAATAAAATAAATATCGTATGAGAATGACTCCCAAGGGACTAGATATAGCACCTGTAATGCAGACTTATGACTCGTACACAAGGCCATTTTATGAGAATGTGAAGCTCGGGGCAACATAAATCGGTAGCCCTTCTCCCCTCCTTTTTTTTTTTTTTTTTTTTTTTCGTTTTTAGATGCAGTGATAATTTTTAATGTATCGCATATTTATATTTCTACAGGCATAAATACAAGTACCACAATAAAATGCATTCAGTCCACACAGAAATATTACAAATATATATGCAAGCAATGCAAAAATAATGTGTTACTAAAATGCAGTTCTTGCAAATCTGAATGAATACTTCGTATTGTTGCTGCATTTCAATTGTTAATAATTCATTTTTTTTAAATTCAAAAGTGAGGCCCTCTAGAATGTGAGGCCTGGGATAAATGCTCCTCTTGCCCCCCCCCCTTCCTTTTTTTAGACGCGGCCCTGCCCCTACACATCTGCTTGCCCTGAAGAATGACGTGTAATGAGGTCCTATGATGGTGTGGTGCCGGAATGAGGGGAGCAGCAGAAACTGTAGATCCTCGAGAAAACCCGCTTACCAGCAGGATTCCCACATGTGAAAATTCTTGCGAAAATTTGGAGGTCGGAAATCGAACCCGGAATGCCTTGGTGGGAGGCGTGTGCTCCAGCCATTGAGCCAACCGCGACCCGCACATTATTTAAATATTGCTGAATCAGTGCTATACTCTGTTTCATATAAGTTTGGATAGTTCTGACAGCAACTTATGGACAATAATTTTTAATATGTTGTGATTTGTTACCCAATGCAAGACATTTGTAGCTCTAAAATGAACCTGAGACGGCCATTTCAGTATGTGTACAGCAAAGTTTGTCTTGTGTTGTGCCACAAATCACACTAGAGACATGAACTTTTCGCGAAAAGAAATTTGCCTCACTTTGTGTCAGTGACTTGTGTGCACGTCTACAGACTTGCTTCACGGTCAGAGATTGGATGTTTTGACATTCGTGTGTCGTGGGGTTTTACACGCAAATCACAGACGTGTGGTGTTACAGTAACCTTATTGTGATTGGTACAGTCAAATGAGAAACGTCAC
>PNEQ01015555.1:0-19430 GCA_003012365.1 Medauroidea extradentata
ACACACACAGTTTATAAAAACAGGTGTACCACAAGGCTCTATCCTGGGGCCTATTCTGTTTTTAATCTTTATAAATGACTTCCCATCTCACATAACATCAGGGACAATAACAATGTTTGCAGATGATACCTCAGTTTTACTATCTCACAATTGCAAAAACAAACTTCAAGAAAGCATAAATCATACACTGAAAGAGATGAAATCATGGTTTACAGACAATAAGCTAATGTTAAATATTAGTTAATCCTCTCAAATTATTTTCACTCTAAAATGCAACCAAGATTATGGGAAAGGTACTGAACTAGACACACAAACATGCAATAACAATGGGAACTGCCTTTAGTTAGCAAGACAAAGCTTCTAGGGATTACCATTGATCGTAATTTAAATTGGAAATCTCACACAGTAGCTCTGACAAAAAAACTAAGTTCTCTATGTTTTGCTTTATATTCAGTAAAAAAAAACATGCTCTCTACAAACCGTACTTACACTATACTTTGCAAATGTGAATTCTATTCTCACTTATGGCATAATTTTTTGGGGTGCCTCAGAGAACTGGATTAATATATTTAAAATGCAAAAGAAAATTGTACGTATTATTGCGAACATAAAAGTTCATTCCTCCTGTAAACCCCATTTTCAAAGTTTAAGAATTCTTACTTTACCTAGTTTATACATTTATCATTCAATTATTTTTGGTCTAAACAACATATCCTTCATTACTAACCAAGATATACATTCACATAATACCCGACAAAAAACAGCTATACACTCAGTCTCCCAGGGTACACGTCAGTAGCCCTAAAATCACTAGCCCTAAAGTCACTAGCCCTAAAATAATTTTAGGGCTAGTGACTTTAGGGCTACTGACTTTAGGGCTAGTGACTTTAGGGCTACTGACTTTAGGGCTAGTGACTTTAGGACTACTGACGTTAGGGCTAGTGACTTTAGGGCTACTGACTTTAGGGCTAGTGACTTTAGGGCTACTGACTTCAGGGAAAATGACTTTAGGGCTACTGACTTTAGGGCTAGTGACTTTAGGGCTACTGGCGGTGCGAAATTATTCGCTGTAAATTTAAAATTGGAACCTTCTTCCTTCGGGTATGTTCGTGAGTCCTTGCCTTTAGTGCTCGTGGATCTCAGTAGATGGCTCTGGTGGTAGCAAAAGAGCTTGTACTGTATTTCCTAAAAACATCATCTTCATCAATAACTTAAGCTCATGCATGCGTCTGTAAAATGATGCTTTATAGCCAAAATAAGCTATATTGAATAAAATGGACTGTATTGTAGTACTGTGGGAATTATTTAAATTATTCACTTAAAATTTATTCAACCAGAATATTCTATATCCAGATAAACTCGACATAAAATATTCAGCAGTGGTTGTTTCATACTTTAAATGTAGTAATTTTGGCATAGTTAACAATAATACTTTATAATAATATTGGGTTAAGGCCTTTACAAAACAATGCCATATAATGATGCCAATAAACTTTTCGAAGTTAACAAAATTGCGAAATAATTATTACAGAAAAAAATAATCCTTTTGACGAACTGTTAGTTGCTGATTAAAGCTTTTAAAGTATTTGCTGTTACACGCCAACAATTCTTTCGGTCCTGTAAACTGTCAATTGGCGGATATAACAATGCAAAGGAAACATGATACATAACTGGAAAAATAAAATAATTAGCCTACTTTGTTCCTCTAACCATATTAATTGAAATAAAGTTAGCAAAAATTCAAAATTTCAGCTCCGAAACGAAAAAAAAAAATTAAGATAGCTTTACAAATTAAAAATTAATTTACGACTATTGGCTACGAATGAGTAATTTAAAATAGTACAATACCGTAATTAGCTCCTTTAGCTTTGGAAAACATCAAAACATTGACAAAAAATTTGTACTAGAAGCAATTACAATTACAAGTGTATGCCGGAATTACTGCAAGAGCATAACATTTACTTTCAGTTGATATCCAGTTATGTATACCTAACCAGTTGAGATATCGAGATGTTACTTGCTTCAGTAATATTCTCGCCCAAATACGAACAATAATTAAATCAGTTAGTATACTGATAAAATAACTCTAATTAACTACCAGAGGGGAAACGTAGACTTTGATAAACATTTCAAAGCAAACGATCCGAAAAACCAAATACAACCACTGAGAAACATAATTAGAGGGAAGTTTACATTCTTCAGTTATGTCGTTACCTATTGTTGTACAACATTTATGATCCAAGTTACTTTATATTTTAGTTTTAATGAACATCCAACTATACGTACGTGCTCTCACACTGTCATCAATGGTTGTACTCGAGGTAAACAAGTAGGCATACCATGTATATTACTATATTGTTCTAATAGTCTCTCATCTTCAAGGTATGTTTTTGCTATTACTATAAATAAAGCTCGGGACAGTCATTAAGAGTGACAGGGATAGACTTATGTCAGTGTTTCACATGGACAGTCACAGCTACATAGCCTGCTATAGAGTTGGCTAAACCTGCAGCTTGGTATCCGAACACTTGATGGCCAAGCTACTAATGTGGTGTACGAAAGTGGTCCTTTTACTGAAGTAAATATTCGCAGTTATGGGTAATACACACGGGCAATGCCACGGGCGATCTGATTGTCAAGATTATAAAAATGAATGTTTGTTTGTTCTTCTTCCACACCGTCCTACAACTTTCACACGAATACGATAAATTTTGGTGACGTATGCGTCCCCCCCCCCCTAGGAAGATTCACGAAAAAAAGTTTTTTGTTTAGAATGGGGGTTGGACTAAACAAGATAGAAGGACAGAATGGTGCACCATAAATTTAGGGAAGAAATAAAATTTGGCGAAACGTTTCTGCCAAAAATAATAGTTTATGGGGGGCATAGCGAGTTCTAAACAGGGCACACGTTGCTGAGGTGTAGGCGTGCAAACACGAGAGTTACCACAAAACATATGCTTAAGGTATGGTGAGAGACAAAACAGGTTAAAGGGGCAGAAAGGGGTACGAAAAATTTAGTGAAACTATTTTGCTTCTTAAAATGTTTATACAACTGTCATTTACGGCTGTGAACATCATTTTGTACCATTCAACTTTTTTTTTTTAACATTTTGATCCAAAAATACTATCGCATTACATTGAAAACTCCGTGAACGACATAGCGGGCTCCAATTAATATGTTTATATACACGCTGTTTTGACTTCATAAAATTAACGTAAATGTTTTTTTTTAAATAAAGCTTACTTATAAATGCAACTGGTAAATTTATTACAAGAGGCAACAGTGTGACGCTCGATGAACTAGCTTTACACACAAAGCTTGGGCGAATGGTATTTCATGTGAAAAATTGGCCTAAATTTGAGGATTATCAAAGGAATGTTAAAAAAATTGTAGATAGATAAAAATATGTCATTTTCTTACTTCGCACGCTTATTACAAGGGAATGCTGCTACACATAGGGCTTTCGTTTTTCTAATAGCATATGGGGCAAAAGATGCTTACATAAATTGGTGATATTTATTTTATTAAAATATGTAGAGTAATAGGAAACATTTGAAACATAACTAATATAATAACACTTTGAAAAGTAAAAACTGTGATATATTACCAGACCGTATTGTTTACAGCTGTGAATCACAATTGCCGAGCATTACGGCTGTTTCGCAGATTATTCATGGCATCCAGTGTGAATTCTGCCTCGTCAGTAAACAAACAGTAGTGGCGCAACTACCGATTACCATTTACTGTAAACATAAACCTACATGTATGTGATTTTTTACTCCAAATTATGTAAGACGTAAGTTCATTGTGTGGTAGTAACTCCTCATGAATAAATCGTTATAACAAATTGTCTTATTAAAAACGTTGTAATTCCAGGAGTATGAATAACAGTCACGAAATAAAATAAACTTTACAGTACAATTTAATAAATTGGTAATACACAACTTAATTGGTAAATTTGTCTCATGTTAACTTATAGTTGATTTATTTTAGCGATATATTAACACAACGAAGGTTTATTTAAATCATCTTAATTCTTGTCTATAGTTTTTTTGTTCAAAATAGAAAACCGTGTACACAAAAACCATACTTGATGACCAAAACCCTCAAATCATTATAAGTTCTTTGTCTGCAGGTTTAAAGCATGTTTATGTTAACTTGTGAAGCAATTTCTGTATGTCAATTTTAAATCGTTAAAATTTTGTCGTTTGCAATGCCCGATTGTATCTAAAGGATAGTTACTGCAATTGTTTAACGACTGTTGTTCCGTTATCTTTGTATTTACTAATATGATGTAACATTTTGTACGGCCTGCAATTATATATAATCCCTTTTTTACCCTTTCACGATCATAAAAGAAAATTTTTACTAAACGAAACTTGGAACCAATCATTTAACCATTGGTTACCACACTTAAAAAATTACAATAAAATAATCCATCGATATCCACACGAATTAAGGATATCGAGGTTTCTCGTAAAAGTAAGTTGCAACATTTTAAAAACGTTTTAATTACATTTTAATCAGTCTGGAAATTCCTTTTTAGAAATCGATACAGAACAAAAACCAGTTACTACCAACACGCATGTAAAAAATTAAAATTTTAAATCCAGTTTTGTCTATTTAAGCGTTATTAGGAGTTCAACTTCGAAACTCCGTAACATTCTTTAGGTTTATCTAAGCATGGTAATTAAACTATTCAAAACTCTGACGCGTAGATGTGTTTCGATTATATTGAGTTTACAGTAAAAATAAACTTGACCTTTTTTCCCAACCTTGTGAATCGAATATCCAACGATAACGTACAATATAACTGAATGTGTGTACCCTCCAACAAGTGGCCATGTAATATTTAGGTAACTTTACTAATGGTGCGAAGATAAACGTTGATTCACACTGTAAGTTTGTGTTCACTGCTTAAGAAATATTATTTGTGCATATATTTTTGTAATTACTTTGTATATAAACACTGCTCTGAAACTTAAATCAATACATAATAAGAAAGCAATTTTTTATTCGGGATTTATTGAAAACGCTCTCATGCTATCTGAGATTTGCCAGCCAATAGTTTGGTGGTTTGATGTTATTCTTTCAGTATTATGCGAATCCTTACTTAATTAATACATTATTCGTACTTTTTTACTTCCTTTGAATGAGCAAAGTAATGTACCACTGGGTATAACGACGAGAGGAGAAATTTCGCCATCATGTACGGTTAGCCTGAGAGATTAAAATGTAAAATAATATATTTTTCGATAATGGTTAGAATTGAAAGTATCTTAAACTATCCATAGATTATTAGTACAAGAAGTAATAAATTAAAGTTTAAATTCTGGTTATATTTATAATTTAACTTAAGAAATTGATATCAGAAACGTTTAGACGAAGACAACTTGCACCAATGAATTAACAGGGGATCAATCACCGTCCGTAAGTAGACGCACATCCAGCTACGCTATATAATTCAGTCTCCATCTAATGCATGATTAAAAAATGACAGACCTGCAGAACACTTATTCTGCTGATATCCGATATAGTATTCCAGTACATGCTTCATAGGTTCCGTTATCATTTAGGAATATTCTACAGGTAACAACTAGCATTCGAATGATAATCAGCTATAAATTGTAAATAAATGTGATGACAGCAACACTGGATTAAGAAATGTTTCATCATTCTATTCTTTTTGAATTACGAGCAAAAACAAATTGTATCATGCTTGATTTGTACATGGAGGTATGCTATTTATTACACAATCAATTGTTGATAAGGGATTTTAGGTTAACTGTAAATTTTAAATAACTGATTAAATAGTGTTACTTGTCGTGATTAAGTAGTGACAAATTCTTGCTAATTCATGTGTTACCTTAATATGTATTTTTAAAATTTTTCATCACCAGTCAACAATGACAAAACGACAGATTCAACAGTGAAAATTCTTGCACCTTACTGAAGCTGTGAAATTTTCACTGATTCTAATTTAGTGTGAGCAGTAATACAATTTTTTACAAAGCAGAAATGAAATAAGACACGTAGTCTGAGAACATTTAGAAAATTAGGAATATATATATATATATATATATATATATATATATATATATATATATACACACACACACAAACACACATACGCACAGGATGCTCCTGAACAACACCATCAAGCTTCGGCAGGTGATTCCTTATGAAAAAAATAACATAAAAGATGTTTTCCACTTTTCGCCTAAACGTAATATTAAGGGTTTTATAAGCCTCTGAATATTACAATTTAAAATAACATTTCCACAAAATATTGGGAGCTAAATAACACAAAACACAATGTTTGCAGTATTGCTTTGTGCTACTTGGATCTTGAAACCAACAGCAAATACAGGTTGATATATTCAACACTTAAGGAAATAGAAGGCATGGCTATCCTCTAATTGCATACAACTATTTTACCAGTATGATTTTCTAACATTTAAAGATGGTTTATAAATAAATGAGACCTGTGTAACAAAAAAGGTCCCCTTGTTGCAACTGTCTAGTACATACCGTTTATGCTCATAGCACATCTGAATATTCGCGCAGACATACAGAGCCTAGAGTACAATCAATAATTTACACAACAAAACACTCAGTGGTTGGAATATAGTTTAAAAACTTAAAAAAAAAAAAACTTCGAGGTTTAACGTATTTTAAGGCCCAAAATATAAACATGTTTAACATTCGTCAGTACTTTTCTTCAGAATTTCTTTAACTGTTGTTAACAATATAGTCTTTGAACGTCTACAACTATAGTAATTGAAAGAGGAGTCTTGAGAAACTAAGTATCATCTCCACTTATCATCTACAATTCATAGTCACAAGAATCGCCTAATTTAGGACATGTGCAGTAGAAGGCTTTACTGTTCTTATTACAAAACCCACAATTCCATGCTTTACACTGGGTATATTACTATTCAGTCTGTCTTCCCTATATTAGACAGAGACTTATTTTACATATACCACACTTTGAATCATCATTTTATTACCTTTATTTCTATATCCATTTGTACCTTTTGTTTAAATTTTTATGGAGATGGACCCCATTCAAATATTTTGCGCCAGAGCATCCAGAAAACGTAGGTACCAGATCGTCAACATTACTAGTTCTACCCAGTTTGTTCACCAATTTTGATTCTTTTACCAAGCTTCAGTTTTTTCTTGCGAGTCGTTAGTTTCTTCATATCCTCTTCTTTCTTTCAGGTGTGCAACAAGACTCTTATTAAGTTTCCTTCCCATTGTCTCTGAACTCTAAGCATCACATTCTTAATTCGACACACTTTCCAAATCATCAGATGGGTTAAATGGGCAAAAATCACATGCTCTAAACCTATAAATCAAGTTAATGTAAAGGGATCCTCTCAATATTAACCCATTATCACTTCCAAAGTGCTAAACATTGCTGCTTTAGAACACGTGTCTGGAAATGTGTTTCAGTTTCCCAAGCATCTAGCATGGTCCACCACTTCTTTAATGGAGCAATAAAGCAACATCGCGGAGTTGCATGAAATATATGGCATTTGGGAGAAATGGTGTTCGGTAAAAGTAGTTTTCTTCAGAAAACTGACTTGTGTAGAAAAACGGCATGCAAGGTTGTCGCCAATAACAATTTCCAGCTCAGAAACATTTTTCTCAATATTTTTAAATATGTTGTACCGGAAATTCCATAAAAAATCTCAAATAGGTTAATATCCAACCATCCACTAGGAGAATTCTTGAAAACATTACTTATGGGACCTCCATTTCCCCAATTCTCGTACATATTTTCCACCTTCACACTACCACTGGAGGGAAGAGTTGCCTATCTGTGGTTCAGAATGGCTCTGGACTCTTTCCACGTGAATGAATCTTTTAAAACTAGCACTTTTTTGAACCAGAATAATCTGAAAAGTTTGTTTCACCACTCATATCTGGACGACAGTGTCTGAGAACATTTTTGATGTTTTTAAAGATCTTGCTGACATCTTGTTTTACCTGGGCTCTGGATGGGGTGATTTTTGAGACTGTACACACTGAAATACGATCCTTGTGATGGCATTGTCTACAAAATCTGGTCAAGGATAGTTATCAGTCAATTTGTAAACACTAACACTTTTTATATCTTGATATTTTTCACTACACTATGAAAAACGCACTTCTTCAGAGAAAACCTCAATTTATAGACTGAGGGCAGAGTGCTTGAAAGAGTCTTTTCGTCTTCACTTCCCAGGACTTACTGGCCAACTGGGGACTTATCATGCTTACCAATTTACTAGTATATGAGTGTACTTAATGGATTTCGAAGGAATCAGATTCATGAACAATGATGTGAAAATGCAGGTAGACTGCATGAATAAAACTATAAAAAACCTTATGTTTAATTAATTTCTCCCCAAAAATAAAACATGGCCTCCAAAGAGAACATGGCACCAAAGTGAAAATGGCTCCCAAACCGTTACATAAAGAGACTAAATGCATAGATAGTAGCAGTCTAATCACTCTACCCACCTTGTTGACATCTGTTTACAGAACTACAACTGTTTAACATTTACAACTTAATCAGTCATTCAGGTCTGGAAAGGCAATGGCACTAATGTAGTTATAGGTCTTTTCAAATCTCTAGTCCTCATTTTCATAATCACTGTATGCACAAGTCAATCTTCCCCAGAAAATGTATTAGTAATGAAGACCAATTTTCCCTGCTGTCTATGCAACTTCTTCCATTAACAAAAAACATGCCTCCTGGCTGAGGATTAGGCTACTTAGACCACCATTTCGGACGATTCTGGAGTAGGAACAGATATTTAGCCGACTGTCTCCGCCAAACATTCTGAACAAATCGCTTAACTAATGGCCACTTTGCCAAAAGATTGAACATCTCTCTTCACCAGAATGTGAGATGGCTAGAACAAATTCAACGATAAAGAAATGCCCTGTGTAAATCATTTGGGTCACTTGATAGAGCTGTGAGAGGTCTAAAGTTCATACATGATTCCACCATTGCCAACACTGTGTACATTTCTTAAAAGTTATGTGTACTATCCCCCACCATTCGATGTAAATTGGTATTTCATGCTTTTCATCTGTGCTTCCCAAAGTGTTCCCTGTTGTGGTGCTGCAAGGGAATTGAAGTGTCAAGAAATTCCTTGTTTAGCTAGACGTCTCCCAACAGATACTTGATGCTCCCTTGGTTTGATCAGTTCAAACAACTCTATAGTTCTCTAGCAGTGAATATAATATTTGTATTGCAACTGCTATATATGTTACTAGGTCTGCCAAGACTTGCAACAAAATGCAAATGTGCTGCAATTAATTCTGGGGGTTGACAAGTCACTCACAAATCTAAATATGCAGACAAACAGTGCAATGTACCCTTTGAATTTGATGTTTTTCCTGCCCTTGCAATTTCGAAGTGTGACAGGACCTGCCTAATCTATTCCACAGCGAAGGAAAGGCAGAGATGGATGTACTCGAGCTGTAGAGAGACATCTTATCAGTTGTTTTACTGATACAGCTTGTTGACAGTTACATATCATACATTTCTTAAGTACCCTTCGAATAGGATACTATCTCTGTAACAAAGAAACCAGAAGTTTTGTTGAATCATAACTTGCACCAATGGAAGGTTTGCATAGAGATTCACATAATGATCGTGCAGTATTATCAGCTCCATAGGTTAGCTGTAATGGGGTAGCAATATAGGCTGCTCTTGAAGGTCAGGAATATTTGCTCGGCTAAGGTAACTGCCTACCCTGAGTGCTCTATTTCCATACAAAAGGGTGTCAGGCTAATTATACTGTTTTTCTCAGTCAGTGGCTCGCTGCCATTAAGACACTGGATCTCTGCCTTGAAGTAGTGCTACACAAATCACCTACTAAAGTCATGGCCTTTGAAGTTATTTTGCTGACATTTATTCAGACTGAGCGTCTCAGCCTCTGGAAACCTGCATTTCTATCATCATATTAAACACTACGCTGTTATCCTCTGTAATTTGGTCACAGATGACTACCTTTTCAGAAGAGAATACTAAAGAATTGCGCATGTATCTACCACTGTACTCTTCTGCTCTTGTTTAATCATGGACTGATCAGCACTGGTGCCCACTGTATTCGGCCATTCAGAATCATAAAATCATGTAGGCCCGGTCATCATGGCAAATGAATATATACGTTTATTGGTGACGATCTGAGTGAAGCACAATCTGTTGGATTATCACTGCTGTTCACATGTTTTCACTGATTCGCTGGAATGAATTCTTTGATCAGTGCTTACAGTGATGCCTCAGTGATGAAGCCAGCCAAGCTAATACAGTGGTTAAATAGATCAGTTATACTGCTTTTGTTTCATCTCTTGTGAGCGTTTGTTTCACCACATCCAACAATTTTGCCAACAACACAGCCTTACACAGCTCTAATCATTGAACAGACACGTGCTTCACTGATGCCCCTTTGGTTTTTCAGTCATAATCTTCCTTACCAAAGTACTACAACAAGCATACTGAGAGTGCATGTACACCCTTGCAACACATGCAACTTCAGATGCATCACAAAATCCTATTAGTAACCCAGTATGTTCTTCTATCTGTATGATGCTTCTATCAATTATGAAGTCTTCCAGATAAGATAGAACCTCCGTATATTGTTGCCAGTTTTCCCACATGCCAATGGGGAGTGGATCGTCCCAACCGAGTTTCCATTCCCAAACTGACTGCAAGAGGAACTTTGTCCAGATAGTTACAGGTGATAACAATTCCAGGGGGACGAACACTTTGATAATTTCAGACATTAGAATACATTTTACAACTACATCATACTGGGTGACTTGTGCACTGACACTTCAAATATATCACTAACTGAATGCCAATCAACTCCCAGTGTTCTCATAGATGCATCGTCAGCTAACTATATATGTAACACTGCCCTTTGCAACTCAAGTACCACAGTTTCCACAACTTCAGGAGCATTAGATGACCACTTTCTTAGTTCAAAACTTCCTTTCTCGAACAACAGTGTCCTCTTCTTTATAGCTCGATAGCTTCTGAAACAGTGTCTGATCCTGACGACATGTCCTCTACATACGGGAGTGCATATTTTAAGTGATACTTGCTCATCTACAGGAAGTTTCCAAAAGGTATTATTGCTAAATAGGATGCACAGCTCTCATCGTATGTCACTCTCATTATTCTGTAATCTTGAAGGCTCCTCTGGTGATGGTACTCACAAAATCAGTTAGAAATCTGTGTCTACACTATTAATGCTAATCTGGCGATACATCTCGGCAAATCCGACTACCAATTCTATTGCATGCTCTCTGAAGCTTATGTAATGGGCAAAATCACAAGATGTTTATAAATTATATGTATTTAGGATAGATGTGTAGCATAAAGTCTGAACGGAAAGAGTTTTTGGTAAGCCTCGAGACAGGGTCGAGATGAAGCCAGCATTGGACAGGACAGAAAATATGAAAGAATAAATAGCGAAGGACCTGTGTCGTGAGACAGTCGCCGAGACGGGGCGTGGCCTATTTCAGGTAAGGTCGGTGATTGGTCAGTTGAGAAACGTGGAGATCGCGAGGGTTGTGGTCGTCAAGGGGTGCTGACGCCGGTTCGGGGCAGATGCCCGTAGACCCCTTCGAAAGGAGGTTCGCATGGTCAGCTACAATTTCAGTTAGTAAATTTTTGGAAGTTTTGATCGGGGCAGGAGTTCGCGGGGGCCTTAGAAAGGGATGCTCGCGCTGCCAATTATCTATATGAGATATTTTGCGAAAGTTTAATTGTGAGGAAGTTGACCGATTTCATTGTACTTTCGCGATTCGTATTGGGAATAGAGTCACATTAGTTTGATGTAATAGTTGTTTCGCGGACAAATAAGTGTTGATAAACTTTGCCGCGGGAACCTTACTGAAGTGACGTCCTAAAACGGAAAGATTGTAGCACATAACATCTTGACGAAATTAAGAGAACTTTTGAATTATTGCGTTATTTGCGACTGCCGCACTGATAAAGTCGAGGCCACGTCTCTATCGGACACTAGACGCGACGACAAGTACCTCGCAAGGAACTGCAATTTCAGTTTAATCATTCACATAATTAAGACTTTAAGAGTTTAATCATAAGTGAGTGACAGGCTGCGTAAATTTAAATGCCCAATAGTGGAGCAGTTTTATAAGATAATTCGAAGATCGTAAAAGGCCTGGTTCACTTATCAACAATGAAATTATTATACTTTTCTAAAGTTTTGGGCTTACCATCAATTTATAATTTAAGGAAACACCAGACGATGTTTTTATCGAAGCGTTTAAAACTGCTTTAAGTTTAGTTGTGTCACTACTGTCTTTCATCATGGCCATATGGGGGATATAACATGTCTCACGCACTATTATTAAGTGACTTCACGTGTTGGAATTTCCTCCACATGTCCCAGCTGAATGTATTCCTATACAGTTGTTTTCTCGTTGAAATTTTAGCTGACGTTATGTTCTGCAAATTAATATGCACTACAGGACTCTCCCAGCTGCATATTACTCGCATGTTTGTTATTATAATTTAAATTTTACCATAAGTGTACGCTGTGAAGTATAACTGAAATCAGAAAATAGAGCTATTCGAATGTGTTTGTGTCTTATTAATTAAGAATGCACAGTTGTTTTTAGCATAAAGGTCAGCGATACAAGGGTGACAAAGGAACGGAGGCGACTTCGTGCACCACCGGGGTGGGTGTCTCATGGCACCCAAGGGACAAGTCTCAGTTTGAATAGTAGACGGGAAGAGCTTATCCCTGCTCTGCAAATGTCCACTGCAACTGCTAGTGTCCTAACCGCCTTGTAACAGCTGTCCAGAATATTTGAATTTTATGATTTTATCAATTCAGTCGTCAATGTGTCAATTAGTTTACAATTTAAATAATGCTTCGGTAAGTGTGGGGAGGCCCATGCAACGGACGGCGGGAACAACCACAGTTTTGAAATGAGTGCGCTGATTGACTGACTCGAAGATGGCTTGGAGAAGCCATCTTGGACCCAGCACGCAAACGTTTCAGGAGGAAGACGGCCAGCAACGATGTAGTTAGTATGACGCGTTTAAGATGTGTGGGGGTTAATTTTATTCACAGTCAAGTCGCGGCGGGCGATGCGGGAATTGTGATTACTTCACCGACAATATAAATACGGGCCGCCTAATAGTAGGGGACGTATATTTCTACAAAACTGTAATAATAAACTACACTTTCTTGCATTCAATAGTCGGCAATTTGCGAAAGAGACTCCCCACACCGAGTAACGGCACGAATTTGCTCATCATCATCGTCTTGAATCACGAAATTTGCACCCATCGCCCCTTTGTTACGGCTTTGACACATCGCCAGCAACAAAAACAATCGATTGTACTATTTATGTATAAGCCCGCTAAGATACGCAGTGGCAAGGACGCTTACAAGTGATGTATTAACGAAAACCACGAAACAGGCCCGTCACACGGGTATAACAAAATGCTGTTCTGTGTACAGAATTAGATTACATGGAAAAAATTGGTTCATTGAGATATCTCACGTGATAAAGAAATTTACAAATGGCCACCGATCTGATGATATGGATACATCATGTACAACCCACATAAAAGTCGAGACATCTTAGTAAGTATTATATTAGTATCTAAATTGACAAAATTCTGTTAAACAGTTCCTGAAATACTTCATTTGATAAAGAAATGTCAAAATCGCCGCGAATTCAAGAATATGAACATGACATGAACAAAATTCATAGGAGGCCCTAACTAAAGTCACTTTACTAAAAACAACAGGTGTGCCGAGTTTGATAACCTTTAGAAAATTGGTAACTCAGATATCTAGTGCAGTTAAAAATATTCAAATGACCGTCACCTGTAATGAGAATACATCATAAAGTATAGTCATAACCCGAGTAACCTTGGTAAGAAATACATATGTACCGAGCGTAAAGAATTTCTGAAAAATAATCTTCGAATATCATGTCCGATGAAAAAAGTTAAATTGCCTTCATGATATAAAATAGCAATAACACAATACATAAAAGTGTGTGCCGATTTTGATGACTTCTGATAAATGGTTCTTGAAATAACTAGTGCATTAAAAAAATTTTTCAACCCTCATAGCCTTGAAAATATGGATGGATATTGCGTGAACAAAATTCGTAAAAATCAAGTTACTAAACAGTTTACTAACACGTACATTCATACAAGACTTACAAACAGGAAAGTGATCTTATAAAACTACTTTTTCGTTCAGTATGTACACTAACAAGCAGCATCATACATATGCTACTAGCGAGTAGGACTGAACGATACCGTACGGCACTGTTCTATAAGAGAGGCGCAGTAGGCCCTCCTGTAAGTTATAATGCTTTCCTAACTACAAATAATCCAAAAAGTTTTTAAAGGTGTTTATACAAGACAACAATTCTGAATTTGAAATTTCAAAGCAGGAGCGTATCCAGGGTGGGGGTAAGCTGAGTGCGCTGCAGCACCCCCCCCCCTCGTCGCTGAAATTACACACACTTTTACACCTTATTATTGAAATGTCTATCATTGAATGTATATATTTGCAGTTTCCACATAACAAATATTTATTTACAACCTATAATTAAAATGTCATTCTTTATACTATTTGTTTATTTGTTTTTACTCATACACATGTTTGCATCTTATACTACAAAACTTGTTTTCTGAGTGAAAGAGAACAAATTAAATCGTTAAGTTGGTACATAGTTACTTAAATGAACACCGGTAGCTCTGTTGAGTCATGCGATAGCATCTCCCTCTCCCTCTTTATTCTATCGATTGTGGAGGTAGCTGCCAGGAAGAAATTTCTTCTAACTGTCCATAGATTGCAGCGGAAACTTCATTCGGTCTGTTTTAAACAAAGGGTTATTCTTAGAGAAATGATGGTAAACATATTTATAGTGTCGGGCTAATACAACGTCATAGCTGAGTTGTTTAATGAAGTTTGGTTATATATGTAATAATGAGAAATGGCAACAAACTTAACTCAGTTTCTGAAAGAAACCAAAATGCTGTGCCACAGAGTCTCCAGTTCCTGTTCCGAGTAAATTATCAACACAGCAGGACGTTCCTCAAGCATCAGCAACAACATCGATGCGACACATAGATGTGAGACGTGATCCAAGAAGCCATTTTATTAAGGTAAAATTTTCTCTTTCATTTTCTGACCCATACGACATTGTTACAAAACCATCGAACAATGAGGAGAAAATAAATGTTCTTCGAAATGTGTGGAATCCTGATTCCAAATAAAGATTTTCAGCAGAAGATTGTGGCAATTTTAAACGAAGATTTCAACTGAAGTGGTTGGATTCATTTCATTGGCTTGCCATTCCGAGCTGAAATAAGAAGCACTTTGTGAGTATTTTGTACTTTTCTTAGGTTCAGAATTTGCGGGAAAAGGTTGCTACGAAACTGTGGCCCAGCTTGTCTCTAGAGTCTAGACCATAAAAAAAATTGAGGGACGCTTTAGATACATTAAACCATGAAAAAAAGTAATTACAACAAAAAGTGTATCCTTGCTGCTGAAAACATTCGTGCTGTTGTTGAGAAAAAACAGGATAGTGTCATTGTTCAAATAAGTGAACAACGATAAAAAGACGCAACCGAGAAAAATCTTCGCCATAATCCTAACAGTTCGTTTGTGCAGTAGGCAGCAGTTGCCACTAATTCGTATTGTACTGAACGAACCTGACGACTATGATGGAAATTTTCGCATTATTTTGAGGTACAGTGCAAACAGTGGCGACAACTTATTGAGAGAACATTTACTAACCTGTGACGTCAATACGATGTACACAAGTTCTGTGATACAAAATGCAATGATAAATATTTTCGGAGTCTCATACAAGAAAAAAATTTCTAGAAAGTTTCTAATTCTGGATATTTTTCTGTGCTTGCTGATGAAACCACTGCTATTGCTCATGTTGAACAGTTCTCATTGTGCATGTGTTACGTGGATGAAGAAGTGATGAAGCTTCGAGGAGATGTTCTCAACACGTGTCCCGGTAAATGATGTAAGTGGGTTGGGTTTGGCTGACATCATACAAATTGCTTTAAAAGATCTCGGTTTTGACCGGAAAAAAAATGGATCCAGGCAGTGATAAAGGAAACATATCTTAAAGCTATATATACTCACTGTATCTCTAATACACTAAACATTTGCTTATCAAATGCTTCCAAATATCATAATATCTTAAATGCTTTTGGATCTTTATCTGAGTTTTTAACTTTAATCCACTCTTCTGCGAAACGAACAGAAAATCTTAAAAGCCGCACCAGTGAACTGAAGACTGATAATCTCGGAACAAAATTGAAAACACTTTGTGAAACTCGCTGGGTTTTGCGCCATAAAGCTGTTTTCGTCTTCAAAGAATTTTTAGTGCCCATAGTAACTGCACTTGAAGACATAGAAAGCAAAACGATAGCAACAGAAGATTCAAGAAAAAGCTTCTACTTTTATTCTTTCTATGTGCAATTTTTTAGTTTCTCTGTGTGTTGCAGCCAAGATACTAGGGCATAGCACCTATAAAGTAAATATTTAGACTTGGTGCATACAATCAGCTATTTGGAACGCGCTATGTAGGTGTTGAGAAATTTAAGAGAAAATACTGCGTCAAAATTTCACATCATTTACGAGGAAGCAAAGTCAGCATCATTCAATGTAGAAGAATTTGTGCCCAGAGTTTGTGGAATTTAACGCAACCGACAAAATTTCCTTTCAGAAACTGCAGATGAATACTACAAAAAAAAAAAAAACAATTTTCGTTCCGTATCTGGGTGACCTATTAGAACTAAATGCCCGGTTTATTTCACACAAAGAAACAGTGATGTCCTAGCAATATTTACTGCCTGCTTAATCAATTGGAGAGCCATTTCCATGCATTGAACCATCAGTTTCTTTCTTAGAAGATGATTTGCCCGGTTTTCATGATGTGATTGAAGCATAGTGGGAGTTATGGAAGACAAAACAGACAGCAGATAATCACAGTGCAAGACCTGTTCTGCAACAGTTGGTTTGCAGAGGCGCCGGAATGATTTTGATTCAGGGGGGTGCAAACAGTTACGGATCCAGCTGTTTAAGAAAGAAGGAGGGGGGGGGGGTTACGTCTTTAAAAAAGTGTATATGCATTCACCCGAAGCCAAAAGCGGGGATTCCGGGGGTCCTCCCCCGAGAAATTTTCGATTTTAAAGATGCAAAATTGAGCTTTTTATGGAGTTTCCAAGAAAAAAATTGTATTGTATACATAAGAAATTTTTACATTTTAAAAATATATTATGCTTTAAAAAATGAATTGTGCTTTTGGGATCTACATGCAGTTATATTTTTGTTAGCTCTTGCAACACGTAAGTAATCCTTTATATGAGTTACAAGCCCTATTTCACAAAAAATTTGGAATATTTAATATTTTATGTGCAGACATTACAAAATAATCATTAACGGCAAAGCTATATACACATTAAATCAATTTAAAAATGGTTTGTTACATTTTTGTATTTTCTTATTTACTCGGCCCAATAAGGCTACTCATATTCATTTGTCTTTGCTTTATTTTACAGGATGTATACATAACAACTCTTTGTGGATGTTGGTCAAAGCTAATCCATTGAGTCTGATCTGCCCCATTTACAGTGGCGGATCAAGAAGTTGAAAAAAAAAAAAAGGAAGGCGGGTTTATCGCATTCATAAACTTGACTTTATTTATACTTTAAATTATTTTCCATATTTCAGTAACAAGTTTCATGATTTTATTAATTAAACAAAACAACGTGTAAACAACTGCTCTTGATTTATTGTGGTCTATTTATTTTCATACAGTCCACGTTTCAACACCTACTGCAGGAAAAAACGCATAAAAAGTTACACCTTCAAAATTGCTCTCTATTACTTCTGAATGCATTGGCGAATGTAGAAACTGAAAAAAAAGTGGGATTTACATTTATAAACTTAACAATATCTATTTGCCAAATTTTTATTCTCTAAAATAATCTGTTCCATATTTTCAGTAGCAAGTTTCAAAACATAATTGATTTGCAAACAACATATAAATAGGGCAACGATTTTGTCGCGAAAAGATTTTTGCCACACTTTATTTCAGTGACTCACGTGCACATCAGCAGTTCTCTTTCAAGGTTATTGGCAGCGTGTCTTTGTTCAGTCACGTTTCTCATTTGACTGCACCAATCAGAATAAGATTATTGTGAGTCTGTACGTCTATAATTTGCCAAGGCCAGTGAGAGTAAAATTATCCAACCACAGACGATGTAGCAGAGCTGCAGGTGTGCACATGACGCATCGAAACCAAATGTTGCAAAAATCTTTTCGCCATAAAATCGCGGCTCTACATATCAACAATAGTTCGATTTAATATAGTCTATTCAAAAGCATAAAATACACATTATTATTTCAACATACTAATGCAGAGAAAAACGGCATAAAAGTTTCACTTTCTGGAAATTGAAAACATCGGAATTCAAAACACATAAAAATATCAAATACAATTTAGTTTTGGTTCCGTTTTTTCTTATTTTTAAATAATTTAATCTGCACTGTAGACGTTGTTGCTAAATTTTTATCTAGCGGTTTAAAGAAATGTAACAAATTTAGTTTAATTTTCGGATAACTTTATTTAAGTTACCAAGATATCTTACTAAATGTGCCTACATTAGCCAATCAAGAGGCGAGGAAAGGCACGATGTTGGTGGATGACTGAATACTCAATCGCCAATAAAATCTGAACTACTCATCAAAATTCGATGACGTTAATTTCCCGAGTATATATTTTATTAGCGGACGTGTATTTGTATATCACAATGCGGTAGTATGCTTTACTTTCGAGTAAAAAATTAAAAACCTATTTTTCTAAGAGTAAGGGCTTGAACCACAAAAAAGGAAAACTGTCGTTCTAATTAATTTAAATATGACGATATCTAGGGCCGGTTTCACCAACAACCCCTAAACTTTAGGGGTCCCTTAAAATAAAATTAAGTGTTCCTTAACACAAATGACTGTTTCACCAACGTTAAGGGACACTTAAAATCCGTTAAGTAGCCCTTAGTTTAAGTGGCGAAATTCGGGCCCCTAACTCGCTAAGGGTCACTTAGTGATTGTAAACACAGCAGAAATTAAAAATGGACGCTGTTGAAGAGGTTAAAATAGTTTTTATGTGAATGATATTGCTGACGACGTAGCACAATTCCTGCGACCACGAATTTAGTTATTCAAAACTTTTCCAGTGTTTTTATTTTGAAGAATGTGTCGGCGACTTTTTGTGAATTTTTTGAACGAGATTGCATGGTTATTTTGCACAGTAATTAAACAGTTTAGGCCTGTAATTGTAATTCGTAAATAAAAAACGAATTTTTGTGATAATTTATTTAGTAGAGTCATTGAAAACA
>PNEQ01015556.1:0-19431 GCA_003012365.1 Medauroidea extradentata
CGCATCCTGATAAAGAATCTTTGACGCGATACCTGATACTTTAACAGCCGCCTACAAGGCGTTACGATTTCCGTTATGTCAGTTGCTAAACTGGCTTGCCATGCTTGCTACCATGGAATATGATTTTTAGTCGGTTTTATTATTTATCTCTTCCGTTAAAATATTTCAAGTTTTAAGCGCGTAAACCCCCCCCCCCCCCAATTATACACATTTAAACGACGCTAAAATCCTGGTAGTTGCAAATATGGTTTGTAGCTTGCCTTTCAAATTAGGTCAAGCATCGCCACTGTGCCAGAGTGTCTTTGTGCAGAAGCGTCGTTGAATTGACTGTGGCAGTCAGAACAAGGTTAGTACGACACCACATATCTGCTGTGATTTTCGGATAGAACTCCAACACGATGAGAGAGTTAAAACGTCAAATCATTATAAGGGACCCTTGTTTTTCGCGAAAAGAATTTTGCCCCACTTTGTTTCGGTGTCTCACGTGCACATCTGCAGTTCTGCTTCGTGGTCAGTGATTGGATATTTTAACTGCCATGAGCCTAGGTATTCTACCGGCAAATCACAGACATGTGGTGTTGAAGGAACGTTATTGTAATTGGCTCAGTCGAATGAGATACGGCTCTTCACATAGACACGCTGCCAATAACCATGAAGCAGAATTGCAGATGTGCACGTAAGGCACGGAAACAAACTACGGCAAAATTCTTTTCCCGAAAGATCAGAGTCCCTAATCATTAGCCACGAAGCATAACTGAAGGTGTTGACGGGACGCAGAAATCAGTAGCTCTGTTCAGTCAGATGTTGGACACATCATGTCTGTCTGGCTTGGCTGATCCAGGAGAGCGAGAGGTTACATGGAGGTCATTCCTCCCAGACGCTGTCTGCAGCCAGAATAGTGCTCATATATCTTATCTGCAGTAGAGGAAAGTCCTTCTTCCTGTCGTGTTTCTTCCTCAGTCCACAGCTGTCAAGTGACTCAGGTGTGAGGTTACGAGACACACTGTTAAATACTGCGCACTTTCACTTCTCTGAGGACATTTCGCTTCCAGGGAAAACCAATATCAGACCGGTTTTACGGTTCTTCTTATAAATCAGGGAATAGACACATTGTTTTGCTTTTTTCACACTGACAAGGCATAGTTTATAGTTTCATTCACTTTTTGGGATCCATATGGCATTGTTTCTGTTAATTTTGTGGCCTCTGTAGTCGCTCCCGCAAATAAAGCAATTTTTTTTTCCTTTTCAGCTGTTTCCCGTTGCAAAATAATGAATATATTATGGTTCCAGCAATTACAGAAAATCTATTAAGTTTGTATCTATGCCCTGTCGTGACAAAATTGTGATACATTCATTGGAATAGAAGTTATCGAGAAAAAAAACAGATAAATCCAAGGTGGTATGGATCAATACCCCTTAAACTTATGAGACGGAAGGAAAATACTGCAAGTTATTTTAATATTTAATTATGATTGTGTTGTTAAGAACAGAATAATAAGATCGCCAGGATTCCACGCCAACGCCTTCAAAAGATCAACAAACTGAACACAAAATAATGTAAACACATAATTCATTGACTTGTATGTAGCGACAGGAAAATGTCGCGAATTCAATGACCTTCATGTTAGACTGCACTATCCTATGTATACTCAAGCTTCGACCATTTGTCCACTAGCTGCTAGACACTGGGACAGCAGACGATGAACGAATAGACGAAACTTTTGTATGCATATGACGATGCATTCTAACATAAGGGTCTTTGAATTCGCGAAATTGTCCTGTCCCTACTTATATGGGTTAAGTAAATTAATTAATATATACCCGAAAAACTTATGCCTCTAATAGTAATGGTTTCAAAAATAAGCCATCTTCAGAGATGATGGTTTATCGCGGGAAAACTGGACTATTTGCTAGGCTTCAACATACGTTCAACTTATGAAAAGATAACAGGCTTTCCCTTGTACGTGGAGCTGTCGCCCCAATTTAACTGAGCCAATAATAATCCCGCTGTTGTAATATTTGATGCCTGTTATTGGTCTGCAGACAGCTACGGTGTGCCAGTGGTTTCAAGGCTATGTTGGTGCAAAAGATTTTCGCGATATACCATCATCTCTAGCCATCTTCTTATAACCAAACATGCAGAAGTCTATATTTCGCGGTATGTTAAAACTAAGCTTGTCTCTAGTTCCTCCAGTTGTCACATAATTGCGAGACCTAGCAGGAGCCTGTAGTTAGCGGGGCGGTTATGCAGACGAACCAGGTAATACCCTGGGTGGGCCTTACAAAGAGGATAACTAGTGGTGATATAGCCAGCAGGCAGACAAGATATTACCTCCACTTAGCATCCAGAACACTGCGAACATGGTCCGTCCTGGGACCACCCTGTAGTCAGACATGGCGCCTGACGCTTGCTACGTCAACCACGACCACTTTGACCACAGCCACGCCAGAGGTCATCAACATCTGTCAACTGCAACTTCCTGCCCTCCGTCATGGATGTATTTACTATCATTAGGGCCACGGTTTTGTCGCTAAAAGATATTTGCCCCACTTTGTTTTAGTGCCTTACGTGCAAACTTGCAGCTCAACTGCATCGCTACGGACGACTTGAAAAGAGGCGGAGCTTCAGTCAGGTGTGGGAAACAATTCCTATCTCCATGGATACCGCAGCCGAACATAACCTTCATTTAGCTGTTTGGCTTCACATGTCCCGGATGAGATGTACGTCAAGAATATGGATTATTTGTTTGGAATTTGCCTTTTTTTTTTTTTTTCAGGTAAACATTAATCTTGTGTACTTGCGTATCTTAAGCATGAAGTTGAAACTAATATTTTTTACTCTTGCGTACAAATCTATGAATACGCAACATTTTCGCTTTCTGCCATCACCAACTAACAAATCAGCATGTTTGTAAACAAGCTTTGTTTCCCACAGTACTTTTCCCTTGCGTTGACGTCAGGGGGCGTGTACTTGAATTCGTCCATTGATAAGAGTCTTTTGTGCAGAGTTGTTATTCATTTGACTGTGCCAATCAGTACACGGTTAACTGCGACACATCACATCTGTGAATTGAGGTTTTAACCTCAAGACACTGGGTGTTGCACGGAAACGGAAGTAGTCCGAGGAAATCTCGCCGACATACGGCATCGTCCAGGCACGATTCCTACACGTGGAAATCCAAGTGCCCCTACATTGTGGCATATATAGCAAACAAACCTTTAGCACTGCAGCACAAAGTACTTGTACGAGATAAATGGTTCACTTCTTCAGCGCTAAAGTTAACATTTTTATACTTACGAGTTAGTTGGACCTGGCGCATGAGATGTGATGTAGCGTGGTACGAAAAGTGTTTTTTTACGTATAACTACTAAACGTGTTTTCAATTTGTGTGTCTATGAAAAGAAGACACTAAAACTATGTCTCTAGCGTTTTAAAAATACCGCTAGCTTATTAAAAACGTAATTACTAAGCTTCTCAAAAGTGGTAAAAATGGCAATTTTTTAGATTGCTGTTTCTGAAAAACTACCTACCGTAATTGTAAAACAAAATGACGGCGACCTGCGTTGGACTTTACCTCGTACTTTCCACAAACAACATAACAGGGTCACCGCTTTAAGTCCTGTTGTAAAACACTTTCTACGAGAACACTGCAGCTAGTTTAGCCTCTGCGCTTAGAGGCGAAGTGGTGTTGAACGCACGCATTGGAGCCGACTTATCGCCCGACGCCCTCCCCGTTTTATTGCTTCAGACGAAAAAAAACTTAGGTCCAACTAACTCTTAACACTGGAATCACAGTAGTGCAACACGCGCGAATTAAATAACTTTTCAGCTAATCAAAGTAGAGACTTTTGCGCTGATGTCACAGAAGCCTGGATTCTTATTGACTGACAAGTTATTATATTCGCGTCGCGCACTTCACGTCGGAACTGTTGTGATATTGTAATTACAGCATCATACTGTGTGTATATGAAGACGCCCAGTCGTTAGGTGCGTGAACAAGCCAGGATACCTACACGTGTGCTCTATTTTTTAAATTATTACTATTATTTTAATTAACGTCCCCCGGTTTTATGCACCGTTCAGGCTTAGTGAGAGACAGCTTACAAACTATCTAAACCGAAGAAAACGACACAAACATCTATGCCCGTACTGGGATTCGAACCCTAGACCTCTCGCACCGTAAGCAGGCTGTGTGCTCTGTTGAAGTGTAATGTATTAAAATCACTATGCTTCCACTCTCCGCCCAGACTACGAGCCAGCAAGGAAGATACGCGGCCCTACTTCACAACCACTGTACTATCGTGGCAACGTCGCACTGCACCTGCCCTAGTTGACTGGCGCAAGTAGTCTACTGCTGGCTCGTACGCTCGGGCCTCGCGCATTTGACATTGTCGTTCCCACTAGCACCGAGGATCGCAGGTGTGACCTTGAAGTCTGCACAAGATTCGACAATTTATAATTTTTTCCACGGGAGGGGGGAGCAGGGTAAAAATGTTCAGGACATGAGACAGGGAAAAATAATTATGATAAGAGTGGGAATTCCCGGGCATCCTCCCCCTCCCCCTCCTCAAAATTAAATCTCATACTGTCTCCAGTGAAGAGTAGCGCATCGATGCGCCTGCCTCCGCCGGGTGTAACGGAACAACGTATTTTTCGCACAAGGCGCGCGCGGAGGAGGTAAAGGAACATCGCCCTCGCAAGGGAGGGCACAAGGTGTCAGTTCGCGGGACTGCCGCCAGGCTGCAGCATCGCGGATCTGCGGAGCATTTTAGCAGCACGGCGCGGGGCGCTGCGCGTCAGTCGCCGGCCGGCAGCCGCGTGGTGTGGTGCTTGTGGTGTGTGTAACCTGCGAGGTGGTGCGAACATCGTGCTTTGTTGTTGGTGCGTGCAGGGGTCATGCTCCCAGGAGTGAGCCGGGACTGCGGCCTACCCTTGTAGCCGCCCACACGTCCTCTTATGACTACCTTCACCTGGAGGACAGGGATGAAGCTGCCGGCTCTACAGACCAGGTGAGTACCACTCGCGTTGTTGCCAAATATATGCCATGTCCGGTAACGCGTTGCATAATCGTACTAAGGTTAATTCTACTGCTGGTTAAAAGTTTGGCACAGGGAAAATTGAGCGCTGGTATCAGCTTTCCTGAATTTTAAGTATCATAAAGTTGCTAATCTAAATAGGCGAAATTGGTTTATTTTCACTTTAAAATTAAGTTAAATAACTCCTGTCATTTCCAAGCCTGTTTAAAATGTATTGTATAACAGTTTCGTATTTTTCTGGTCCATTTGCGATTGCAGCGAAACTAGCGGCAAAAATTTTCCCTTTACCACCATTCTCCCATAAGAAAATACATTTTCTTTTTAACCTGTAGTAGAATTAACCTTAGTTGTACAATAAATTATGGACATTATAAGTACATACACTGCAACATCGCGATGATATTTAACGAGAGCATAGTTTCCAAAAAAACTGTAGTATCCTTACTCTACTATTTGGTGATGATGTATTTTCTGACGTGTGTAAGTAAACGGTTTTGGGGGAAATCACACACAGCCAGTAGTAAAGCTGTACAGCTCTAACAGAGCTTGTTGATGAGGAAAATAATGCTTCAAATAAAACCGTAGCCCACCGTCAGTACAAAACCTTCAGTTGTTTGCACAGCGCGTTGAAGCCTAACATGTAATTATATGTCACCTTTCATCTTAAGGTATTTTTAAACGTTAGCCTGGGCGGGTCAGATTCTCTAAGCTAAGGAGTTACTGAATAACCCAGCCAAAGTTTCAAGCGTATGTCACGAGAGCGGATTCTCGATTAACTCGCTCTAGAGCAAAGTAACGGATGAGACACGTCAAATGGCGCAAATATATTTATGACCACTACACAGAACTGAAACTGAACGCACGCGTTTCAAAATATCGAAGAAATGGGCACGAAAATAACACTGCAGAAAAAAATCTGTTGTTCGAATTGAGTAGAAATATTCAGAAAATCTAGTACGTTGCAGTATTTTATATTGCCGCAATATCCGCACCACGAATAGCTTTCCACGTGTTCAGACGTAACATGTAGTGTTCGAGAGGACGGTCACATGGGCAGGGTGGACCTACCTAACGCAATCAGATTCCTCGCAAGTTGAAATCGCGCCAGGCGATGTCGTTGGTATACCTGGTTCGGGACAAAGTGAGCACTCAAAAAAAACCCTGCTAAATTTCTATTTTCAGCCAATTCGTATCTTTCCGCGTGTAACGGCTGACAGCAGGAAATATCTAACCCGCCTGGACACGTCACTTTATGTTTGCGCGTGTGAGATAAATGGTGCAGTAGGTAGTAACGTATATAGTTTGATAAATAATTACTTATATAAAATACATGTATTTTTACTTACGTTCATTAAAATTTTTAAAGTATTATTGTGTTAAAATAGAAAACTACCGGGAACTACATTCGGCAAATTCGCTGCCAACCATACAAGCAGTAAGGCAACTATGTTTACCGTTGAATTCAATGCAACAAGGGCTAGTGATATTTTTCAAAGGTCAAATTTGTAGTGCTCACTTTATTCCGAACGACCTATAGACGGGTTTTCTCGGGGACATCCTGCGTCCCCTTCTCCGTCGTTCCAGCGCTGCTCCACACTTACTCTCGTGTCAGATCTCGCTCCGCAGACAAAAAACACTTGCAGTACGTTGCTTTGGATAGCATATTTTAAGCCCTATGAGAAAGCAAGGGCCAGGAGCAGGGCCGTATTTTAGCTTCTAGGCGCCCTATGCCCGTCAATCTAAGCGCTCTCGCAGCCTCTGTTTTCCATCCTTCCGAACAACTGACGTCCTTTCCTCGTTTCCAGCAACACTATGCAGCAATTACTCTGCTCTGTCCTCTCACTATGTTTAATAATATTAATAACACAATAATAATTCAGCTTAAGGACTCTGCCTACCTCAGAGCTCCGGCGGCAGCAAGGATAGGACGTTATAGGTTAAATTATATTCCTAAATATCTCAGTCACTTTCAAACCTACATATATGCCACCGCTGATTTTTTTGTCCAGTACGATACGGCCCACACTGCTACGGAATATTTTAGCAAGTTATATCAATACCCTGAAAACTATGAGCAAATAAGTGTTTTCATGCCGATTATACACTCGAAACCCTGTATTCATAAAATTCTTTTCACATTATCGTTTACGTCGCAGTATTCTCCTCTAATCAATGCAGAAAATGTTTTTCATCCGAAAGTGATATCTCAAAGGGTGACAGAGCTACACGGAATTTAGTTTAACATGTAAAACCCTATCCTTGCTCCCGCCGCGCTCCGAGGTAGGCAGAAGCCTTAATTGCAACACAGTTACTTGAAACTAAGTACTGTAGCTGGATTAGACATAGAGCAGATAAAACTAGCAGAGACAGCATAAGTCAACAATGGCAAAAGTACAGTCATTAAAAAAAAATTTTACTCGTCGCCAAATTGACACTTTTTAAAAATAGCGATGGGAAATTCTTGAGATGTTTTCCTCGATGAAAGTTGCGCCCTAGGCCCGGGCCTAGTAGGCTTGAAGATGTTGGTGAGTTATTTTCCTTGCGTGCTAGGCATCCTATGTACAAGACTGTTCAATGTCTTGTTACAGCTCCAGTTGTGTAGTTAGTAGAGATAGGAAATATTCGAGTGTTCACTACCGTGTAGGCTAGCCTCCAAGAACATGTGTATATTCAAGCAGACTATCTGCTTACTGGCTGCTCGATGACGCAGTGATATGTAGTTGCTTCTGTACTATTGGCTAAACGACTTCCTACAAGTCATCGGCGTCGTAAGCATTTGATTGTTTGGGGGGACGTCACTGTAGAGAAAGTGTACATATAACCTACGTAGTAAAGGGGTGTGTAGGAGTCCTCCACCGGGAAATTTTATATTTTAAGGTGCAAAATGCTGCTGTTTAAAGAGTTTCTGCATCAAAATATTTAATATACAACTGAAGGAAATCTTAATCTTGAAAAAAATATTAAAAACTACGACGCCCCCCCCCCCCCGTTTACGACGCCCCTGTACAAGTGTCAAATAAGTCACAAGCCAATTACCAAAGCGGCACGAAATTTGTCCTTATCTGCAGGTTCGGAATATTTCAAACAGAGCCTGATAAATCGTACACTCTAAATCTGAATTAGTGAATATTTACTGATCACGTCGATGGCTGGAGTAGTTCAAGCAAATTGAATTAGTGAGAAACATCTGTATCTGTGACTATTCACTGATTCCGATAAAGAGTGCCGACATTCCACAAGTTAATGTCCACAGATTTTCCAGTAATTTTTCACTGATTCAATAAGTGAAAACTATTCTTTGGAAACAACTGCGAAAACGGTGAATATTCACTAATTAAACAGTGACTATTTTCACTGATTCAAATTGTTGAAACTGCTCCATCCATCAGCGTGAATCAGTGTATTTTCACTAATTCAGGTTTAGAGTGTAACACAGTTGCGGAAGAAAGTAAATGTGACTTGTCTAGGGTAAAATGGACAAGGATTAGGCTACATTTCTAGCCTTAGTGTGTGAAACATTCGTTTTTTTATCGTTACTAGTACGCCAGCATTTGAATAGGCTTATGACTAGACTGTTCGATTTTATGCTGTGTCTTCATACGAGTGCGTTTGAGGGACATTTATTTATTGTTATCCACAAATATATCCCATAGAAAGTACATTGCTTGAGAGATGTAAGCTTTGCCATTACAGTAGGCCTACTGTATACAGTATACGGTATGAAAATAAGGAATGACATTAGCACAGGCACTTACACATGTATACACTAGGCCTAGCTTAAGGGTGTTCAAGTGCGATAAAGTCATATTTTTATATTTATATGAAATTGTGTTTGTTTTGTAGATGATATTTGTGGGTGTAGTTTTCTCTTACGAAACAATTTTAGTTCTCATAGTTTTCTCATAACGGTGCGTAAAAATTTGCATGTTCTGCTGCCATACAGATAGTGAAAGCCAATTGACTGACGTACGTCAAATAATTCGCAGTGAAATAACATACTATGGTGTATGTAATAAAACATTTGAATAAATCCCACGAATTGTTTTTGTGTTGTAAAAAAATTGCTGAATTTACAACTTTGTACTTTTGCGAAATATTTCTATTTTCAAAATGTTACGTTGTGGTTTTTTAAAATGTTTTATTGCATAGCTCGTGGGATGTTAGTTTGCAGTGAATTATTTTATTTAAATAGGTCAGTTGGTTTTTAATTATTTGCATGGCAGTGTACCAAGTAAATTTGACTGACGCACCATTTTGAGAAAACTATGTGAGCTAAAATTGTTTCGTAAGAGGAAACTGCACTCACAAGTATCGTTTACAAAACTAACAACATTTCATAAAAATATAAAATTATGATTTCATCGCACTAAGAGTGTTTGGTAGATAAATAAATGCTGAAAACCTAAATTAATTTCTACGCATTTTTCGAAACCAATATGGATAAAATACTCAATGACAATCCTAGATTATGGTATTTGCCAACTTTATGAGTAAATATTTATCCAGAATTACTAATTCGTTACTAGGCTCCGGGGTTAGAGATTGTACTTCGCTGGAAACAATTTTATTTAAAATTTTGGCTAAAAGTATTGTCTAGGATTGCTATTGTTTAATTTTCTCGCGTTGAATTATGTACCACTCCCTCTTAAATAGGTAAAGTTACTGACAATGATTAGTAATATTTTGCAATAGGTATTTCGCAATATGGTCATACTCTGTACAAATTGCACTTAACTTTTATGGATGCGTTGGGAGCGTTTACCAGAAGTTGACAGATTACACTGTTAGAAAGAATTTTCGTGAAATTACGGAAAAGTACAGGCAAAAAGTTATTCAGAAATCTTCGTAAATGACGGACTCTCAGTTTTGCTTTGTAACGAAATCCTCCGTAAAATTGCGAACCATCCATTTTCCTCACAAAAGTTGCATTTTTGAAACTATTCGCACTCCATTTTCCAGAAATGAGGACTCTTATTTGCTATATTTTCTCGAGAACTTGACGTTACATTTAATAACCAGAAAAATTTCTGTTTGCCGGGATTCGAACCCACGACCTTCAAGACTGTCAGACACACTGATCATTGTACCACAGCGACAGTTCCATGCACCAGCAAGAGAAAACTTTAACAGCTGACAAATTTTGTTTTTTTGGATATCCTGATTTTACACAATTTCATCAGTACCATTTTTAACGAAACTCAATAAAATATGTTTTATAGTTTAAACACATATTTCCATGACTGTATGGAAAGTTACGGTCAAACATCCATAAACTGGCAATACGAACAAACCTCCGTATACAAAAAATTATGCAAGCCACTTCCGTGGATAGTTACAGTACTTTTCTGTAAATAGTTTCGCGCATCTACGGAAATTTTTAACAGTGTATAGTTGTTGTTGCAGACAACACGTAAAAGGTGAAATTATCATGACATCCCAAACGCTGAGCAATGAAGACAACATTGTCAGATAAGCTAAGTTCTTGTGCATATTTGTAGTAAACCGCAGTATTTAGAGTTATTGCTTGACGCCCAGACTTTAAACGATATCTAAAATATAATTTTAAAAAGTCGCCATAAATACTGGTCTAAGAACTTCAGCGATTTTCAAACTGAATGAAATCGCTCTGTGATTGGCTGTTACGTCACTGGACGAAACTCGTTTTGCGGGAACTCACGTCTTCCCACTCAAAGACGTTTGTGTTGTTTGCCGTGTCAGTATTTTAATTTAGGAGCGTAAAACGACTTCCAACCGTCATACTTTTGTGTTGGTTTTTCAACGTGAAGTTTAGGCTTTGTGCTTATTTCGCCCACTTCAGGGAGTATCAAATGAGATGCGGTTAGTGTCTTTAAGATTCAAACTAAATTTGAAACGAAGTCTTTTTTTTTTTCAAAATCTTGAGACCTGATAAGTACTTACGATACTGCTTTCAAGAATTTATATTTAAGTACAATATATTGCTGCACTCTAAAACTGAATTAGTGAATGTTCACTGATTCACGCTGATGGAGCAGCCTCAACAGTTTGAATCAGTGAAAAGTCACTGTTTAATTACCGGTAGTGAATATTCACTGATTTACTTTAAGAGTGCCAACATCTCATAAGTGAATCCGTGAATATTCACCGTTTTTTCAGTGGTTTTCAAAAAATAGTTTTCGCTTATTGCATCAGTGAAAAATTCCTGGAAAATCTGTGGACATTCACTATTTAACTTGTAGAATGTTGGTACTCTTAATCGGAATCGGTGAATAGTCACCGTTTTCACAGTGGTTACTAACAGATTCAATTTGTTGAAACTGCTCCATCCATCACCGTGAATCAGCGAATATTCACTAATTCAGATTTAGAGTGTGATATAAGTTTTCGTGAAGTTTCGCCTTGTCTACCAATTTGTTGAATAAGTGTTTTTGTGTGTGTATTTACGTTTGCCTTTTAATATAAAATAGAAGGTACATACTTAATAATGTATGGATATTCATGCAGTATATTGTCTGCTTATTGCTATTAGTTACTATGTTTAGAGTAACAACTCAATACGGATTGAGTCGCATGCGGGATTCGTGCCGGACGAAGCCGCTGGTTGACGGGTTTTCTCGGGGATCTCCCGTTTCCCCCGCCCCTTCATTCCGGCGCTGCTCCATACTCACCTCATGTCAACTCTCACCAGCGCTAGAGACCTCGATGTTCAGCGCTGACCAAAATATCTCACTCACTCAATCCGGATTGAACTAAGAAAGAACTGAAGAATCTAGATTCAAATTTTACTTTAAACATGTTCCTACCGGACTGAAGTAGGGGTGGAGTGAGTAATCCAGTTCAGTCAGCGAGGTGGACTGGACTGCAGAATCCGGATTGAAACGTTTTTAAACACTCATCTGACTGACCTGATTAAAACCGAAGCGGTCGCCATATTCCTTCGTTTCATTGGTTATGTTAGAGCTTAGAATCGTCATGGGCTAGCTAAATACTACTGCTTTATGTTATACGAATTAAGTGCCAAATAAATATCTCGACCGATAGATTCAAATAATATATCTAGCAAATATTCGCCTCTTGATTTTTTGTACAGTCGTTCTGTAGAAGTTCAGTGTTTTGCAAAGATATGTCTCTAGTCACAGTTTCAGTCCATGTTTACATGTCGATCTGGATCGGTACTATAATCGCATTTCAGTCCAGGTTCACCTTATATTCGCTCAATGTTGAATCCAGTCCAGTCCAGAATTGTACTACAAAAGCACCGAGTGTTGAGAAAAGTGCCCAAGGAGAAGGCATGACAGTTGAGTGTATTGTGTTTGCAAGCGATGAGAGAACCATGTACTCTTGTTTCTAGTTTTTTAGCGACAGTAATATTTACGTCTAAACGAGATCAGATACCAAGAATCTGTCCATGTTTGACTGATTCTTACAAGGCAATAAATACAATGGTTTTAACTAATTGTATAATGATCGAAATTGTGTGACTTTTCAGCCGAAACCATATAATTTCTTGTCTAAAAAAATATCTATCACTACAAAAACCATTTTAATAACAAAATTCCTAACCTTTTTTGACATCTTGTTCTCGATTGGCATAAAAGTTAATATCTCTACAGAAGTCGAAATAAGAGAGCGGCCTTAGACCGAAGCGCAAGTGATGCAGCGGCGTCATTTCAGTTTTTTCTAGGGGGGGGGGGGTAAGATTTTGTTTTCCGGCGACAGTGACCTTGTTGCTTCTTTTTTATTAATTAAGCATGTATAAATTAGATGCTTTAAGAATAAAACGTCAATTTTATGTGCTTAAGTTAGCGTTATTTAAATTTAAAAATACAAAAAATATACGTATTTATACACATAAAATTCTAAATCTGAGGGGGGGCCAACCCCCCTTTGGCCCTAAATGACGCCCCTAAAGTGATGGTTCCGTCGCATGCAATGTCAGTCGCATACGAGCCCTTTGCGACATCGACGCATTCAACTAACTGTCTATGCTGAAACCTGCATACCACAAACTTTCTACATCATGGCGTAGTTGACAGTGTATCTTTTAAGGCAAAGCATTGTTGCAACTGCATTTATCGTGATGGCTGATGGACAAAAAAGCTGACAACAAGATGGTTTATTAGATGAATGCACTGCCCATTTTTTATTTAATTTTTTTTGCTCATATTATACTTTAACCCGCATTTCTGTTATCCCACAACACTGCCCTTTCTCTGTAGTTTTTTATGAAATAAATAATACCGTCGTTAATGAATTATATTTCAACAGCACTTGGTTTTCACAACATCACGCTTGCTTGTTTACTACCCAGCAGCATGCGACAAGGCAAAGTTTCCCCACTTCGCTCGTAAATAAGGCAGCCAAGAACTTGCGAGTGAATTATGCAGGCTTAGGAACAGCACTCGAAGATCGTTTGCCGCGTGTGTTCTTTTGAAGTCCTACACTGAGCCTTAAATATTGGTTTTAGCGACTTAAATAGGCGAAAGTGGGTGTTTCGACGCTCCTTTTTAGTTACGAACGTCTGGTGCGGAAGCAAGTACAGCACCTTTGTTTGTGAAGTAATGGCATATAACGATAGACGAGTTACAGTAACGGTATATCATTGCCTCATAGACTGAGACCTACGCGATTTATTTTGGACGGAAGCTAGATTTTTAAAAAGGACTATCAGTTCGAGTCACTTTCGCAATTGGTCCTTTGATTAGTCTGGCACTTCTCGAAGGGCGCACAGCCAATTATAAAGAAGCAACTAATTGCAGGCCAATCATATGTGCCGCTGTGTCAACGAGCAGCCAATGAAGCTACACTACAGTCAGTAAACTCGTTAATTTTCCCGGTGTCTTCTCATAGAGGCGATCTGTTCAGCGACTTGCACTTAGATAACATCTTGAGGCCTAAATGTCATCCTATATAGCAACGCGATTATATGTCTTGATCGCTTAGAATATATCCAGCCATATGCAGGGGGCGTGGCCAAGTGGGAAGGTTTGGGGGTTCTAGCCCCCCATCCCAAGTTAGCCACAAAAAAAGGGAAAAATAAATTAAATTATTAAAACAAGTTGACCTATATAATATTCAATGTTTTGTTACAAAAAAACTTCTAAAATTGCACAATTTTATACCTTCAAATTCAAGTTTTCGCGGGGAAAATAATCTTAGATTTGGTATGCTTGGTATTATTACAGCTAGGATATATTTCAGAACTTCAGTATAGGTGATTCAGGGTAAAGTGACCATTTTTTTGGAACCCTGATTAGTTTTTACCTTTCAGATAATTTTTATTTTTCTGCCACTTGTTGCTATTAACAATCAGAGTACCATAATCCAAATTTGTCACTTGTGATGTGTTTTTAAATTTTATTCTAGACAAGATGGCATTCAGAAGTCCTCACTCTGGCGCGAAAGTATGGCGAAATTCCTCAGAATGTTGTGTAGAGGGATGGTGGATGTGTGTTCGGGGCTGGACCCCAGCTAGTGTGGTGCAGCCAGAGCGAGTTTGGCAAACCTCTAGTCATGGGAGGCTGCATCTCGGGAGATAACGCCCGTGGCGCTACATATGTAGGGGCAGGAGGGGAGGGTGTGTGTGCAGACAAGCCAGAACACGAGGAGAGGCGATAATCACTGCTGACCTGGCCCAGACCCCGCCTGTCGCTGTATCTCTCCGCTGATTAATAGCTGCAACTAATTATTAGCGCACTAATGGCTCGTATCTGTGCACAGCCATGTTCTCTGTATGTCATGTCTTACCCTGAGCGTTTATAGCCGACATCTGGGTCAGCACACCCGTCGACCCAGGTACAGTTCTACCAACACTGCACATTTACATGCACTAATACATCTCGTTAGAGCCACTCATGTGTGTCGCAATGCTCTCAGTGCACACCTGCAGCTCTTCTTTCTCGTCAGTGTTTGTCTGTTTCTCGGCGTCTTAGAGTTCTACTTGCCAATTACGTGTGGTGTCGCAGTAACCTTGTTCTGATAGCTGCAGATGTGCTCGAAAGGTATTGAAACTAATTAGTGCAAAATTCTTTTCTCCAAAAATTAGTGGCTCTGTGTTGTCGTTGTAGATAAGGACAGGACTTGCACAGTATATCCCACTGTCCTGTCTGAACTCCAACCTCGTCCATTCCTTCATTGTCTGCTGTTGCAGTAAGTAGCAACTAGCTAATGGGCAAGTGAGTGAGTGAGGGAGGTTTTTGGTCAGCGAGGTCTCTAGCGCAGGTGAGGGGTGACATGAGGTGAGTATGGAGCAGCACCGGAATGGACCGGGGGGGGGGGATGTCCGTTGACCAACAGCATCGTCCGGCAAGATTCCCACGCGAAAATCAGGGGACTGACCCCGCCGGGAATCGAACCCGGATCGCCTTGTTGGAAAGCGAGTGATTTGATCACTCGGCCACCGCGGCCCCCGTAATGCGCATGTATTTAGGGCTCGAGTGTGCACACGACACTAGTGAATTCTAACATGTAGGTCATTGAATCCGCGAAACTTATCCTTCCTTACACATGGAGTCTCGTAGCCAATGACATTTCATATTTTCTGGTGTGTACAGTGAAGTGATGTCTAATCTGGCCTTAAGAGTGCGTGGTAGATAAATAAACTCTGAAAACATCAGTTGGTTTCTACGCTTTTATCGAAACCATTGTTCATAAAATACACAATGACAATCCTAGATAATGGTACTGGCCAACTTTATGAGTAAATATTTATCCAGAATTAACTAATTCGTTACGTGTGATCTCTTGCGCCGCAGTTAAATGCACGAGGTTCCGGCGTCAGAGATTGTGCCTCAGAAGTTCGTAACACTAGAAACAGTTTTGTTAAAAACGTTGGCTAAAACAATTGTCTAGGATTGCTATTGTTTAATTTTCGCAAATTAGCTTCAGGAAACCCAGAGTTATACATTAATGCTTTTAGCGTTGAATTATGTACAACGCCCTCTTAAACAATAACGAAAGTTTTTCAGTAACTGATAGTATAAGGTTCCAGCCTTATTTTCTTCCGAAGTTTTGATTGGCAGCGTTCTTCAGTGTGTTGTTACGGTGTTAATAACACTAGGCTATGTGGCAATTGTTGCATATGTATAAAATACTCTTCAGCTTTGAATCAGTTCAAGAATAAGCATTTCAGTGTTGTGTTATAAAAGTTGGTTTTATACGACTTAAACGTTCTTTGTAAGACTGTTGCCAATCTGAAAATGTTTTGTATGTTTTACTGATACCTTACAATTGGTGCACAGTCTACTGATTCAAAACAATGTCCAACTTCTAGTACAATCTCAGATGTCAAAGGAGCGTTCAGACGTTTGAAATTATGTTTATTCTGAAGAATGCATGAAGTATTTCTGTTTCAATAGCTGTTTACTACTTGTATCGTATCTTGCTGTGTTTATCGTATTTATGCGAAAAGTATTGCACAGTCTGTGAGAGAATTCTTTCAATGTAGATGACATACGTACTCTGAAGCTCTTCACATTTTTCGATTGCATTGCACAGTCAGGGCATTCGAGATACCTTTGTTAAGTGCAGTGATACTACACACACACGGCGGGAAAATAATTTCTTTTAGTACACCGTATTGTACCTGTAACAAAAATGTGCATTACTTTTAATTTACAGTGGACGAACCTAACATGGCAGCGATTTGGTTATTTGTGTTTCGTACGCTGCGGTGTTGACAAATTGCTGAACAAAAATCCTCGCAATAACTATGCAATTGTTATAGTTTGTAAAAAATGGTCACATAAATATTTAAATATATGTGACACACAACAGTACTTTTTTACCTCGTAAATACCGGTGTGGTTATTCCTCCAAAAAATTATCAACTAGATTACAGGATGGCAACCGGACTGGTAAACCTTGGATTATCAGGGGCATTGTGGCTACCTGGAAATACCAAGGAATTTTCCGCCCGGCTAATTTTATTCTCTAATAAACGGCACACGATGGAAAGTAATGGAGTTTTGAGAGCAAATATGTTTTGTTTATAAATAACCTTCGTGTAATATGACAGAAACATATTTAGTCGTATGCCTTGGCCTTCGATTTGGCAACCCTGTCTGTCCTACACGTAGGTAAATCAGGTATATCCTTTGCCGTTGTAGATCTTAGATCCTTCTTGACAGGTTTGCCACATTGAACGGCACAGCCTTCTATTAAAGATGGCTATGGATGTGAAATTATACCTAAATTAAGCGTCTGTTTCATTGCTATTTCCCGTGAACTATTGTCAGGTTCGCTATCTGTAGAATAAAAAGGTGGTATAAAGAACTTATTGAAAAATATCTTGAATGAATCGCCAGAGGTAGTTTTCATGCTTGTGAAAAATCAGGGAAACTTTTGGTTTCCTGTGAGGGAAATCTGAGGACAATCTAGGAATTTTCTTTGCCAATGTGTGGCCATCCAAATCATACGGTTCTAACATGGCCGCCATGAGTGATATGCAGCACTATAATATGTCTAAGTTTTTTTACTAACTGACCATTTGTACAATTACAACTCTACAGACTTTACATGGGTGCGAAATCACATTATTCATGTGACTGTGCAAACGGCCCATAAATTGCTGGAGTTGAGAGGTGTGCGGTGACGTGTCGCCCGATCACCAGAGGTTAACCAGGTTCTTATCGATCTATCGATTGCCTGCGAGCAATCTCGTGTTTCCAAGTTGTTGGGAGTTACAGATGCCAAAATATTTAACCATGCCCATTTTACTAAGTACAACAGAGTTATTGCACATAATTTTATGTCCGAAGCCAAACTGCACTGTTAACGTAATAACACACAGAATTGCATAGTACTGCTAAAATACAATACCTATTTTTATTTGAATTTACCCTAAGAGTAGAACAAAAACCATTTCTCAAGCTTCAGATCATCACCTTTTTAAAATCATGGACCCCTGATTTTCGCGGTAAATTTTTTCCGTAACTTTGTTACAGACTCAATTATAATTCAGACGGTAAATAAATGACGTAGCGGCGGCTCGTATGGTAAGGCGAACTTCGCCGCTTATTGGTTGCCCGAGGTAGTTGATACCAGGGGGCTTATTCTGAGTTTCTGTTTCCTACGAAAAAAGTTGTTACTGAGCGATAGTCGGTTCCAAACGACTGTTTGGTATTCTAAGTTTAAAACGGGGGTCGTTTGACGTCACGAGTCCGATAGGAGCAGGCGAGCAGTTGGAAAGGCTGAATTTCGTCGGTAACTCGCAATGGCGGGTATATGGCGACGTTGTAGTTATATCTGCTATACTTATACATGGAAAGGAAATGTTGTTTCTTTCTCAACGACTCGGCTTAATTAAATGGAAATAATAATTTACCGTAACTGCCATAATATCCACGACTATTTTCTTCTTATTTGTGTACTTGTGGGACAAGTCTCTTCTACGAGATTTCTAGCTAGCAACGCGAGAAAATGTTGAACAAAACAATCCTTTAGCAAATACACATAATGAGATTAAATAAGTAAACAGCTGGAAAACAAAAGACGCGTTTATATTTGATATTTGTTAAATCTATAATTACAACTGATTGAAAGCGTCCACCAGTAATGTGAGTTTGGCTCAGTTGGATGCGGCGAGTGTTAGCTTACTGTTTTTTGGATTCGTGGTGCAAATCCCGGTCACTCCGTGATTTTTTTATTACTTTTTAAAATTATAGTTTACATGTGTAGATAATTAACTTCTTTGTTAAAAACTTAAACATGTTGTTATAGCATTGCTTTTACACATACGCGCGCACGCACACACAGAAATTGGCCTACATACCCATCCATGTTTTATTATGTTGCACGCGACTTCATTCGCGTGATTTTAAATTTAGGATAATTCGAAACAATAGGAAAATATTGTGTTAATCATCGTTAATGGCCGTTTTAGAAACACTTAAAAGTGTTTCGCTAAATTTTTGTATCCCTTGTTCTGCTTGCTCTGTTTCGCCACTCCCCTCCCTTTATTTTATAAAACTGTTAACATGTTATTATATTCTTACCTCCATGAAATGTAAATTTTTCTGTCAGTAACCTTCGAGGGTGCACGCATAACCCACCAAAATTTAATCGCAATCGGACGAATAGTATAGAAACGCATACGTTGCGTGAAATAATAATAATAAACACTCATATATATTTTTTTCTCCGATCAATAGAGCCTATTGGAAACACTTGCACATGTCTGAAGTTAGGGCATAATTACAGTTATTTTCCCACAGTTAAAAAAAAAAAATTGAAAATACGAACTGAAAATGCACATCTTCGTAGATACTGTAGACTAAGCTTTGAACATTTAGTCAACTCAATAAAAAATATACTATCTAGGACGCTTTTTGTACAGGTTTTATAATTATTATGTACTAAAAATATTTACGTTTGTTAGCAATCCACTCCATTCTGTCAGATTGTATAATAACAGTA
>PNEQ01015557.1:0-19427 GCA_003012365.1 Medauroidea extradentata
GCTACGCCTCTGAATTGTACTTCATTAAGGATAAACAAGCTGAATATTTCCAACATTTAAAATGAATTACAGTATTTATTTTTTGTTTTATTTGGTTAAAAACAATACGATATTTTTTCAAGTGGTTAGTTCAATGTTTATTGAATCAAATTAGTTGAATGTCTGTAATGTGTATAGTGTTAAATCCATTGAATTCAATTAATTGTATTCAATAAATATTTGATCGTGTGAAATGGCCTTTAGACATTACGGCATGTACTCTATCCAGTGTACACGTCGTAACGCCTATGTGGCGACACCGTGCTACATATTCTGACACTATTTCCGCTTCTTCTACCCCAGAGACATCGTGTGACAATTATAAGTACTATTCCTATGTTTACCTGTCGTGACACCTGACATTTTTCTCAACATCCAACCTCGGTTTTCTGTGGCGACATCATACGACTCATTCTGGTACTGTTTTCGCTTCTGCTACTCAAGCGACATCATGTAACAACTCTTAGAACTTTTCCTATGTTCGACTGTAGTGACACTTTTATCCTATAATCCTATTGTATTGGTAATTAAAAGGTATATTTTTATATCAAATGGATTTCAACGTAATGTGTCAGTAGAGAAATATTGATTTCACTTACCGGCGCAGTGCCTAACGGCGCAGTGCCTAACGGCGTAGTGCCTAACGGCGCAGTGCCTAACGGCGTAGTGCCTAACGGCACAGTGCCTAACGGCGGAGTGCCTAACGGCGCAGTGCCTAACGGCGCAGTGCCTAACGGCGTAGTGCCTAACGGCGTAATGCCTAAAATGCGTGTTAGGGATAGCGCCGTTAGGCACTGCGCCGGTTCCCCGACTGCCGGGCACCGTGATCTTGCACAAGAAATAGATCTATGTTATCTGTCGTGTACGTGTAAATTTACCAGTCTATCACATAACAAATACATATGTAATATTAACAGATGTTGCCAACACAATCTACCACGCTATACATTTGTTACTATAATTGTGTTTAGCGGACGACTCATCCGTACAGTTGATTCACAAGTTATTTAATGACTGACGCACTATTAAATGTACTAGTTTCTTGGTACACTTCTCAATATTTAGGGTTGTACGATACTCTCATTATTGTTTGTGAAAGTACCAAAAGTTCAGTTCATTAATAATTACCACTGTAAGCATATGTTGGGAATATCACAAACAAATCTAACATTTTTTTTCTCAACGTAACTTACAATATTAACACGTCAATGTTGTGGCTACCGCAAATGGTTTTTCCGTGTATCCATTTTCCGTTTCGGTTCGTCCGTACCAAAATTCCTTTGTCTATTTTGTTCCGTCCTTGTGTCTCGAGTCGTAATGTTTACATGGGCCAATAAGGCCCAGGTGAAATTGTGCAGACATGTCTGTTAGATCTGTCCGAGCCGATGATGCAGATGGCGATAGAATATTTGATTGGTCCACGTGACCTGTGACGTCACATGCAGATGGTGCAGGCGGCTGAACTTTTATCTTTGGAGGTCGGACAGCATGGTTTGCACCATCTGCTTGTGACGTCACGCATACTTTGCGCCAATCAGAAACGAGATACACGAAAATAAACGCAAAATTGCATAAATGTGTTGGGGTTTGTAAACTAGCAAACAGTCATTTTGTGTAATAGTATTTAGTTAACATATTTCCTAACATGAAGTTTTGTCTCGAGGGTCTTTTGAATTTAAATTTTTCGTTGTCACATTTACAATGGAAATTCCGTCATTATAAAGTTGGAAAAAAATTACCAATCTCTAAAAACAAAAAAACTATGTAAAAAATAGTACCAACATTCTTATCCCTTCAATGGAACCATGTTAAAATGAACAAAACACATTTATTAGACCAAAATAATTACGTTATAAAAATAAAATTTGACGTTCTACTGTGCTGCACTCTATTCTGTAGCGTTTGTATTACCTGTTTCAGCCACGTCAATTGTGCCTAGCTGCCACTGAAAATTGGTCAGACAGCTCAGTCAGACAGCATAATCAGACAGCTCATGCAGACGCGTCTGCGCAATTGTGCCTGGGCCTGTAGTCTTGCAGATTAGGTTATGTAACGTTGGAAGTGAACAGTGGAAATGTGTATTGCATGATTTTGAAACATGGATGTATATTCCCACATTATTAAACAAACTGCGGTTACGTTTATAAGGTGCGAATACTAATTTCATATATTTTTTATAATACTACAGGAACATGTGATGTCAATTATTGACAGTTTGTTCAGTGATTGACGAAATGTGATTTTTCTGAAACAAAGTACAAAATAATCCAAGAGGGCATGCAGTAAGTTCTATTTCACACATTTTGTTGATAATTTTTTCCTGCATAGGGTACCAAGTTTTCGTTACATCAGTACCAGAATATTTGCGTACGATCGTTAGTCATGGCTTGATAATTGCAGTTGAATTTCGAAATATACTGCATTCGTACATGAAATCAATGTATTATTTTATGTATTATTCACTTTTGTATGTCAATAACAAGTACAAAATTTTGAGGCAGTATTGATTGTATTAGTGTGTTGTTTTCTGTGATACTCACTAAACACAGTTTTGTCAGTTGGAAATAGTACATCGGAGCACTTCACAAGTTGAATCAATTATAAACTAGTGAGGTGCAACGATATGATGTTATTTGTTTACTACAGAACTCAGATTAGAGTGAACGGAGAATAGCAAAAAACACATACACAGTAACGAAATTTTTGTTCCGAAATAGCATGGCCAGTGCCACAGTAATGTGTATGTTGTGTATTTACTGCTCATGCGCTATTATTTGACATTAGCGGGTTTTGATACTTAGATTTTTATTGTGATAGTGATAAATCCTTCTAACATTCTGTTATGTATGAGAAACTCAAATTTTTCTAGCCATATTTGTCTAAAAACCTTAATTTCCATGTATGATCCACACCCACCCTTTCAATTTTGTTTTTGAGAAAAAATGTTTGGGTGGTACATGGATAATTACAGTATATGCATCAAGTTACAGATGTGTAAGAATGTAAACTGTAGTGGACGTATACTGTTGGCGCGAGGAGGGAGAGATAAAAGACATGGTGACATGGAGAGAAATAGTCTAGAGTAAGGCAGTACTGTAGTTAAACGAGTGTTTGCGCATGTACGAGAACAATGCAACTATTATACGGCATCCATTAATACATTAAAGTAATGTCAGGGGAGTGTTCTGGCTTGGGACGGGCGACTGCAACGTACCATTTTTAAACTGTCACTGCCACATTTTTTAACACATTTTTGTAATTTTTTTGTTGTTAATATTGTAACTTGCCAACTCATAACTAAAACTCATATTTACAGCTGTGAATTAGATAATAATTTTTTTTTTTAGCAATTTTCAGTGAAATCCTTATAATTTTTTCACAGAATTTTGTTATTTGTTGAGGATGCCTGAGAGAGTAATCATGAAATTGCTACCTTCGTTTAATCCAGGGTTCGTAAAATCGGTGGTCTAATGTATATTTATAATGGCTATTCTTATCATTCTTGTGGCATTCTAACGCTGTGGTGGCATATTTTTCAACTTTTAAGTTACACTCATCACTAAAGGTGGGTGAGATTCATGTTTTTTGATCAGGTGGCTTTCACATGGGAAAGAGTTCAAATTTTTAGGATCAATATCAAGAACGGCATCTTAGAATAAAAGTACAGTAGAACCTGGTTTTTATTACTGTCCATGGTTTGTTAGATTTTAGTTCTAAAATTGCTGTTGTTGTATACTTTAAAATAATTTTTTTTTTATCTTACAACAACAAACATTTTTGTAACATCACAAGGGTAGAGAGGATCACCAAGGAGGTGCAATTTAGCAGGAAGGTTTCTTGTCCTTCGTCCCTCTTCACTTCTGCCTTTCCGCATAAGTGATGACTAACACTGCTGTTTCTAATGTTACCTAGCCTCGCAGATCTCCGGCTTATACAGTCCTTGGATACTTGGGTCCAACATACAGGGGCAAATGTTAAATATTTATTAAGTATCACAAATTAAGGAAAATACAACATTTTTTATCAATTGTTTCTTGGATTAAGTTATTAGCTGCTCTTGCAACGATCAGTGCTTAACCTTGTCAAATAAACATTTAGCTTTTGGTAAGTATACATGGCATTGACAAATGTTTATTTTTTGCTTACAGAGCTTGGCGTTGTTGATTCTTCCATTCTTGCCAGCATCCAATTTGTTCTTCCCAGTTGGCTTTGTTGTGGCCGAGAGAGTTTTGTACATGCCATCCATGGGACTGTGCATGCTTGTGGCCTACGGCTGGAGCCTTCTTGCTCAGAAAAGGTACTTACAATATGTATTTGAACTTGAGGAAGTGAAATTGAAAGAAGTTCTAGTAGTCTGGTTAGCATGTGGGGCACTATCTCTTTTTCTTTTACTGTATGAACATACATATTTACAGCAATTAAAAATACTGAAGTACGTAAGGTATATGCAAGGGTCTTAATTGGCCTTAAAGGGTAATGTCAAGAGAGTGTGTCCATTACAATGCTGTTGGAGAGGCATTGATGACATCCTTCCAGTTACCACAGAAAAGTGTCTTGGGACACTTCTCTACAATGTATTATACCGTCTACTCTGAAGCTTCTCACGAGTTGTCCAGAATGGTTTCCGTGATTTGAGATGTATGCTGGGTGGACTGAACACAATTTTCTGGACAGGTAGTCTTTTGGCGAAACTCTTTAAGTTTTTTTTTTTTTCGTTCACAATTACTGTTTCTTGTCCTCTCAAACGTGGAGGAGCATTGTTACTGAGAGTGTGCAGCCAAGGTATAGATGTTGATCTCAAGGTGCCTGTTATGATTCTCATAGTATCGTTCAGATGAACATCCACCTTACGGACATGCATGCTCTGGTGCCATACTGGTGCACAATATTCAGCTACGGAATATACAAGAGATAAGGCTGCAGTGAGGAGAGCGTCAGCTTGAGCTCCCCAAGAAGTTCCAATTAGTTTCTAGATGTTATTCCTAGTCTTTAACTTTTCTGCAAGGGACTTGAGGTGAGTCCTGTATGACAAACTATCCAGTGTGATTCTGAGATACTTGTGGTGAGGGTTGTTCTTAACCATTTTGCTACAGAAGTTGACATTTAGAGGTTTGTTTGCTAAGTGGTTATTGAGGTGGAAAGCAGTCATTTCAGTTTTTTGTAGGATTAGGGCACAGTCTCAGAGTTCTATAATAATCACCAAAGGTCTTGGTGAGTACTATTTCTTCAGCCTCTAGGTGCTTGCTTTGAAATGCAATGGCAGTATCGTCTGCATAGCAGAACTCCCTGGATAAAGTTTTTGGCATGTCACATACAGGTTGAACAGTAGAGGAGCCAAGACATATCCTTATGGTAGATCATTCTATATTGTGTGTGACTTATACATCTTGTCATGAAGACAGACTTGGAAATATTGTTTTTACAACATGTAGGACAACAATTTTCTTTGTTTTAAGCAAGGTACAATTTGCTTTAACTTTAACCATCCAGCCACACTGTAATGTAAGCAGCATTTATATCTACAAACACTACTGAATTTTTTAGTTTTTTCTGGAAACCATCTACAATATTAGAACTAATTGCCAGTACTTGTCACAACAGCTGCAGTTTTTCCTAAAACCTGCTTGGTAGTATAGCACTTCACTGTGTTGACTGCTTGTTAAATCCTGTTGTAGATAAATTGTTCTAGCAGTTCATGACAGTTACTCAGAAAAGCAATTGAACAATAGCTTGAGGGATTGTCTTTTGATTTTCCTGGTTTAAGGATTGCAAAGGTCTACTGATATCTGACCATTGTATATACAGTCTGAGTAAAGGTATTTTAGCCATTTCTTTCCGTTTTTATCAAGGTGGATAATAAACTCAGGAAATATTCCATCTTGTCTTGCTGCTTTCCTAACTTTAGATATCTTATGGCTTTCTCAGCCTAATTGTTAGTAAAAGGAGAGCTTAAGAATAATCTTTCGTCGAGGAATCCATCTATCATTTTGAGCTCTTCTTGAACTTGTACTATGTTTTTTTGTTGCCTCACAATTTTATGTGTTGAGTAATCTGAGATGGAGTGATCTCTCTTTTATACTCTCGGCAAGAGAGGGGGAGGGGCTGTGATAAGCCAGACTACTGGAATTCGGCAAGGCAGAGCAAGAGCTGGGGCCCCTGTGGTTTGTGACAGAGCTGTGCATCGGAGAGAGTGGGTGGTACCTCTGGGGAACGGACAACACAGAGCTCTCACCGTGTTGGTAGTGATAGGGTGACAACTACTTCTGTTCAGTGGATAGGGGTAGCCGCTGTTTCTTCTCAGAGGTTGTGGATGGAGATAGCTGAGGCTTAGACCTAGACTCGTTAATTAACTGCTGCATATGCTGGTGCAATAACATGGTGTTCTCTGGAGATTTTAACAGACTCAGGAGCTGCAGCAGAAGATGTCTGATATTCGACAGGATCTGGCTGAATCTAAACTGAGAGCAGGGGCGCTTAGTTGCCCTAATGAGTCGATACATGCCGTAGATCTGCCACAAATTGGCTAATGTTGGGGTTTCATGTGTTATCTTTACTGCCACTCCATGCCCAATAGATATGTTAGAACACTGTTTGCTGGTGCTGCTTTTTGGCGGCGTTCGTCTAGTGTGGCTACTTCCCCATGAGAGATACATATGTAATTCAATAAAGGACTAGTCCAATTGTTATTATTATTATTATTATTATTATTATTATTATTATTATTATTATTATTATTATTGTTGTTGTTATTGCCTGAAAGGTTCAGAATACACAAAGACACTTATTTACACTTTGCTACAAGTTCACTTATAATTGCAACTCTGTTAGAAAAAACAACTTACAGTACAGTCCTTCAATACATGTGGGTATTAATACACTAGTTACTTGTAGCCATACTTTCCCATTTCTGGTTTCCAGTTTCCACCGCGTAGTGGCTATGAAAATTATACTCAGGTGCATTCAGAAATATTGCATGCAGTCCTAGGAAGCTCCTTGGTTTCTCATTCGCTATGTGAGAAATAGGGTGCAGATAGGAGGGGCCAGCTTCGGTGGCTTTTCAGACCACAACCCTAGGATGGAGGAGTGGGGGGGGGGGTACCTTTGCTTGCTCGGAAGACAGAGCCCTAGACTGGTGAAGTTACTGGTGAGTATTTGCCGTTTTATACCCATTCTGGGGATTAAGAACCGTTAGTGAGTGCCGTATTGGCCTGAAAAAGGAAGGGGGAGGCAGAGGCTGTCTGCTGATAGCATGTGGGCCACTCTCACACACACAACTTTTCTGCAAACAAAGTAATTCTCTCTCTGACATCATATTTCCATTTGCCCCAATTCTTAAACAGTGTTGCCATAATCTCTTGGAAGCTAAATACAGAAATTCATATGATTTACATGCACAAAGATCATGGCAGCTTACTCTTTTGCAATGCTCTGGGCTATAATTATTGTCGGAGTTCGTTCTGCTGTATCTGTTGCTTGCATATTTATTTATTATCAGCAGCATTTTAAGAAAACTTTAAAAACACACACACATTATGCTCTCGTTATCGGCAACACTGGTTTTTGTTACTTATTACTGGCTCTGAAGGGGCAGGAAAAATAGGATTAAACTATCCTGTACACAAATTATTAAAGGCACAGCGACGGTGCGTCAATGAGGCAGGAGTATTTTGTTGCGTACATGTGGATCACTGTTGGCTTCAAATTTCTTGCATAACTCTTCCGTCTCCGGGTTTCAGAAGGGCACGTATTCCCTTTCATTTTTAATTCATGTTTAATTCCAGCCAGTGACGTAGCATGATGTTTTGTTATGGGAACGCACACATCTCTTTTTTTACACCCAAGTACAAATAATTAAATGGGGGTTCGAGGGGTTTCTCCCCTGGAAAAATTTGAAAATTTAAAGTAATAAATAGCTCTGTTTCAACTTATTCAGCATATTTTTAGTGTGCATGAATATCAACTAGCGTTATTGTTTCCCATGGTATTTCATAAGTGTTTCGTATTAACTTCTGCGTCAGATGATTTGTTAAAATAAGGCGAGTTAATTTCAACATATAAATGCTCTAGTGTTCATTTTTTGCTGAGTATTTAAACCAGAAGTTCATAGTTGGAGTTACTTTTGCACTTGTGGCTACAAACATTGCTCACATAAGTCTTTAAAGTAATTCCGTTCATTGTTAATATTCAGTTACAATGAAACGTGCACTTTAATGTGTGACATGGCAATTTGGTTATATGTGTTTATACTTTGATGTCGTTACTGTTGCATACATGTATGTTAATGTTCCCAATCTCATTTTTGACATTGTAATAATTTTAGTTTAATGTGACCTTACAGTTGTATTATTTAGAACTGTAACTTTGCAATGATTATTTATGGCCCTTTTTATTTTAATCAGCTTAAATTTTTGTAGTGTGAAAGGAAAGTTTGTAAACCGTAATAAATCATTTTTTTGATAAGCTGTACACTTGATTGAGTTATTAGTTTGTAAAATTAAAAGTCTGATGTAAATGAGACACTTATATAAATACAAGTACACCGTTGTTATTTTTTTTCTGTGACCTCGTCTATGACAGCCTAGTCAAGAAACCTAATAAATTTACCCGTGGTATTGCAATTTAAGTAATTTTTACTAGGCGAGTGCTTCACGAGTTCACGTGTCACAACTGATGAACCATGCTTTAACTGAGGTGTGGAAAGTAGGATATAACGGCACCAAAATATTTAATCCGATAACCATTTGTGTAAACCACTACGCACTGGCTCCTTCAAATGAGAATCAAATGTTTACAAGATCCCTCCCTTCCTATGTACACAGTTGCAGTTTACTTCACTTCAGTTAATGACTCGTTATGCTGCAGAGAAGATTACTAAAACCAAAGGGAAAACGGAGGTAACACTAACTTGCTACTTTATAAAGACTGTTGACAACCCTGTGGCCTGTGACAAAGGTGAGGAGAAGGAGAGGGAGCGAGAGAGCAGGAACCAGACAAGGAAAGACTGTATTGTCTAGTCACTGCTACCTCTCAAATGCTGGCGTTGTTTGCATCAAAACTAAACAAAAATACATCATTGTCTGCACATATTTCCCTCTAACACACTCTCTGCATATATCTACAAGCCTCTAAACCCGTGCACTCGGCCAAGCTGGCGTAACTCAGGACCGGGAGGACAAGAAGGAAAAGAAGAGAAACGCCCTGGTCACAGGTGACTCTGGTTGTTAAGCTAGTGTCAATTTTTGTTTTAGCATATGCAGAATAAATAGGACTAAAAATCTAATATTTTTAACTTTAAGTGAGGGAACGCCAGGCGTATCAGTATGTAATGACATTATGCCACTGCCTCCAGCAGATCCAAGTTGAAATAGTTTGCCTGTTAGGAACATGATGGACAGTGCCAGTTGCTGGTGGGTTTTCTCAAGCTACTTCAATTTCTCCCATCATAACATGACATTAGCCTTGTTTGTTTGGTCAGCTCTTTCAGTAACTCCTGTACTCAAAGGTTTAGGCTCTGTTGCTGGATACAAGCAAATTATTAATGAGTGCAGAGGAGTAACTGTCACCAACAAAATGCTTTAGGGGCTAGGCGAGATACAGTTTTTTATCAATCACAAATATTCAGTTTGGTTATATTTTTTCATCACCAATAATATTATTGGAAATGCACTCTAATTGCTGACAAAAGTGGGGCGCTTGGATAGGAAAATTAGTGGTGACACATTGCATGCGTCATACGGGATATGGGTGCTATTGGACAAAAGAATAGGTCGACTAGTAAAGAGAGCCGAGGAGAGGTGCACTGGATGGTGGGAAGGATACACGGTGGAAAGTCTTGGAAGAAAGCCCTTTGGTGAAGTTCAGTGATGGATCCCAGGATCAGTAGCTCAATGACCGCGGGGTAAGTCATGTATCACGATGGTACTTGCACCCTCCAAAGTTATGATGGGAATTTTTTCTGGCCAATTCCAATGCCACAAATACACACATACTTATACACTTAATTTGTACGTAATTAAGGACAGGGTGAGCTGTCAAGAAATATAAGATTGGGTGTGGGTTTACAATATTTACTCACCATAAAAATACACTAGCAGGAAAATGAAGTGGATCTGGTCCTATGCCTGCCTAGTAGGCTACGTGGTGAAAAATGGCAAGTGCCGACAATGAAAATGTTACAAGTATTAAATACGTCCGTAAGCACGACGGTCAATAGGGTTGGAGCCATCTGGTTGAAAAGCAAACAAAACAGTTACAGAAATTAACAATTAAACTACTGATATGCTACATGAATGGTTCAAGGAGGTGGTGGACCCAGGGCAGACAGACATGTTTACGCGCCACTCACTCGACTGCGGTCATGGCTCCTGAAGCCAAGCTAGCTCAAGGAGGGGGGATAGCTTCGCGCAGTAAAAACAAGGTCTTACACAATTGCAAATATAATAACACCACGCGAGGTAGAGGGGTCCTGTGAGTGATGGCGATCTCTGTGCTGATTTTACAGGCACCAGCAATGCGGCCCACACATTGCAATTCTAGAGACTATTTCAGGGCTGGTTATGGGTTCGCGTGTTGCTCACCCCTACCTTGGTGTCACATACAGTACCTCGACTTGCAGACACTAGCATCCCTGATCACTGACAATTAAGTGGGGTTCTATAATTATAACAGACAACACGTACGGGTACGGTCATACCAGGCTTGGTTTATTCCATATCTCATTACACTGTGTGTCTTGCATTCGTTGACTACGTGTGTAGCGACATCCGGGGTTACCTTACATGTTCTGCCCACTAACACAGCGTAAACCACTTCCCACTCCGTAGTATACAGTCCCAACGGGGTAAGGGTGCCTCCAGCCGCTACGATGGACTGCAGGTGGTTACCCAGGGACAGGATACAGAGATCTAACCACTCGGCTGGGGAGCAGAACACATCACTTGCAGGTCAGCCCTCAGCTGAGACTCCTGCCTGAGGTAGACGGGAACCTAGGGGTAATCAAAGGGTTACAAAACAAACCTAATTGGTGGGACTTAACAAGCCCAGATCTCTGGACAAGAGATGTATAGTCATGACAAAAATTATGGACCACAATAATAACAACGAACAAATCACTCAAACTGAGGGTGGCGCCGATGCGCACAGATTGGTGCGGTGGCCACGTGGCTCGGACAACACTTGCAACACCCTTAAGTTACTGCATGAACCCTGGACAAATTGCATAGAACCCTGACAAAAATTATCACTTGCAATGTACTCAATTCCGATGATTTTGGATGCAACACCCTTAAGACCTCACACTGCGGCCACGTGGCCCACGCCTATGCACTTCTCTCGTTTTGAATTACTTAAGACCATGAGGGCACAAATACATTAATTACACTGCAGTATCTGACTGCGGGGAACGCCAAAGCACGCGCAGAAAAGAGCAGGTTGACCGGTAAACTATGAAAGGCTATTGTAACTAACTCAGAGAACCAAAAGATGAAGGTGCGCGCAGACAGCGTCCTACCTTTCCTTGCAATGACGAACGACTGCCACGAGCATGTTGCTGCACGGACCCAATATGGCCGCCTACGGGGTTTACACCACCGGAAGTCGCTTGGATGTTAATGAATTACTTAAAATTAAGCAAAAGGCACAAAACACTAACATTAATACATTTTACAAGTGCAGTTGTACAAATAGGTACATCATTATTTCCTTAACTATTATTTCTGCAGAACATAAACAATACTAATACTCTGCGGCCGCGGCAATTCAAATAGAGTTCGCCGACACAGTCCTTTCGCAAATACACAACACTGCATTCACGACTCGTCCTGCCTCGCACATGTGCAGCGACGAGGGTGGGAATGTTCTAGGTGTTGCTGGCCTCGGGCCGGCGCCAATATGTTACAACAAGACAGATTGACACTGGAAAAATAGCAAGAGAAATTATGAAAGTACTGTATTTACTTGCATAAACGCCCCGTTTTTTCACTAATTTTGGAATTGAAAATTGGGTGGGTAGCTTACATGGAATATACAGTATGTTGCGTTTTCTGAGCAGAATTGTTAAGTGGGGCAACACCATCACCAGTTTATGAAATCTTCCAAGGCCGTAAATTTATATGGAACTAAGTAAGTACTGTAAGTACAGTAATACAGAGGAAGGTTTGTTTTATTTACAAAGAATTCCGTGCGTGCTGATAAGCCAAACACCTGGCGACATATCACACGTTTTTGTCTAGCCGCTGAGACTATGCTGCACATTCGGGAATCAACGGGATACTCGGGCCTCCTTTCCCTGCAACCTTTGACAGTTTAAGTTAGTTTAAAATACCAAAATATGCTGTTTTCTGAATTGAAGGATGGTTTTGCTAGGTTGGGTGGCGCTTCAACTTCTTGCGTCTGTGGTGCTCTAAGTGTTGGCACATTTGCAGAATCTCAGCAGCTGAAGCGGGATGGAAGAGGAGATAATGAAAAACCAGTAAAAAAATGTGCTAGCATGTGTGGTAAATTAGAAAAACCAAACATCGCTCTTCTTATGGTACATTGTATTTCTTTCTGATATTGATCGGGCACTTTCTGAGAAATTGTAGTTCGCCGATGTATCAAGAAGTCTTTCCTGACCATAAAGCGGCAAATTCTAGCTGGCACGGATATCTGTATGCGGAATATCGATTTGTCTGTAAATGTGATTTGCTTTGACTTGAAGTATTTCAGTCGTGACGGCATATCGTGATTTTCTTGTTTCAATCTCATATCTGTAAAGTTTGTCTTAGACTACGGGAAACTTGTATTTTTTTTTTTTTGGAATGCACATTAATTTTTTGCGCTTTCTCCAATTTCTTAGGCTTGTATACCCAACACCTAACACATTTTGGTCAACGTCAAATTTTCTGGCTGCAGCACATTTCCTGTTTTGTGCAGCAATAATCTTCAGCTTGAACTCGATGGTGTGGTTGCATTTTTTTCCTCTTGTTACCCTACTCACATTTCATGCAACTGTCACATACTTACGATACAACAAAGTGACTTTAGTCCAGTGAAAGGTTTGGTTCGTGTCCGTGAAGTGTGGCAGTGTTGTGTCTGCCATAATCCACAATGTTATCGCCTGCCTTTTATTTCTACTCTTTTTTTTTTGCCCGGTACCTATACACACGTGAAGCCACAGCCAACTAGAGTGCTTGCCCACTACGCTGCCCACTTCTCTTCCATATCCCATTATCCTTCTCACTCACTCTCTACACGTACATACATGCACATATACACACGTGCGCACATAATCAAACTGCCAGGCTGCCGACTCATAAACAAGTAGCGCACAGCATGCTGTATGTTGCTTACACAAGAGAAAACAGAAACACATTTAAAAGATTTTTCTCGCCAGAATCAGTAAACATTAAGGGTGAGGTTCACCTCAGATTACAACTTCTTTTTATATTTTTATATTTATACCAGATATTTTTTTTTTCTTATTTTAGACATAAATTGTGACTAAATTTTCCTGTTCAAAAATTGTTGTATCGCTTATAGTTTTCGCGTAATGAGTCGTAAACATCAAAATTTGCACTTTACAGTTTTATGTACTCCACTAAAACCAACTGACTTACCAAACGGAAAAAATTCACAGTGCATAACAATGTTGTAGGCTATGAAGTGACACATATTAAAACAAAAAATTAAATATTTTTGTATTTAATAAAAAAAATGTTGAATTTTGAAATGAAAATTTAGAAATGTTTTTAAAACACAAAAATTTCTTTATTTTTGTTTTTATATATGTCAAACCATAGACTACAACATTGTTATACACTGTGAATTTTTTTGTTTGGTAAGTCAGTTGGTTTTAGTGGCGTACATAAAACCATAAAGTGCAAATTTTGACGTTTACGACTCATTACGCGAAAACAATGAGAGATACAACAATTTTTGAAGAGGAAGGTTTAGTCACAATTTATGTCTAAAACACAAAAAAAATGTCTGGTACAAATATAAAAATATAAAAAGACGTTGAAAACTGAGGTGAACCGCGTCCTTTAAGGTGGGGAATTTTGCGTAGGCGGGCGTTAACATTAGTAAATACAGTGGTATTTTTTTGAAAATGTCTTATGTGGGAATTCTGTTCCCAAGGTGTCTTCATGAAATTAATGCCAACAAAACAAGAATTAATTTACAGTAGACTTAAAATAATTCTAAAACTAAAAAAAATCAAGTGGATGATGTAAGTCATTTTCAATTGTACAATTAGCCTTAAAATGGTGTTTATTTAATATGTAATGACTATAATTTAAACATACATAAAATTGTAGGTTATTTGTTCTCATGTGTTCCTTGACGAAGACCGCATCCGCCGTTTTAACACATGCACTGGTTTATCTCATTGGTCCACGCAAGGATAGCGGTTTCACTGTCTATTGCACTTGTTTAAAATTCCAAGTTTTAACTACCACCTGTAGAAGTTTATTTTGCACCTTTTGCACTTTTACTTGAAGTACCCAAGGTGGTGCGAAAGTTGAAACACTCAGGTGCAGGTGCAGCAGAACAGTTTTTATTGCAGTAACTTTAGACTACACCCAAGCACAAGAAAACTTAGTCACAGCTTGGGTGCAGAAGTTGCAGAAGGTACTGACCATGCAAACAAAGCTATTGTTTTCCTACCTACAGAAATGCAGCTAGCACTGTTTATGCTCATGTAGCAAGAGAAAAAACAGTGTACCTTCTTCCATACTGCTCGTAAGTTTCACCTTGCTTTCCACCTTCGTCTTGAGTATATAATTTGAGATTAATTAATTCATTAATTATTATCAGGTGTTCCACTTTTTTTTCATTGCAAACTAAGATTTTATTTTTAAACTTACACATTATATTATTGTTTAGGTGAAACATTTTGTTGTGGTGCCAATATTTAGACCACTTTATCATTTTGTGTGAGACTTGCTCAAATAAACTGTTGAAACATGACAGTAATTGTTTTAATCATTTTCAAATATCTTTCTTAGCAGCAAAATCATTATTCAGATGTAAAGTAACTAGCACCATTGCAGCTGATATTGCTGACGTGTTAGCAATAAGTACAAGATTATTATTAATGGTTCACCATGTTTTTAAAATTAGTAATTCAAAAAGTACTTAAAAAAAAAAAATAAATAAAGAGCAGTACATGTGAACAGCCAGAAACTTTCTTAAGGTTGTTCCTCCTCCCTTCCTCCCAAAATTTCTACAGATGTCCCCATGCCTCGTCACACAACATGTCAAGTTAGTCAAGTTTTCCCTTCACACCTTGTAGCATGTTCCCATCAATGGGCGTCACAGTGGTGGTAATGTGTGTTTGGATATCATGCAGTGTTGTTGGCATAGATGGCACGTAAACTGTGTCTTTCACTTATACCCCAAGAAAAAAATTGCAAGTTGTATGTCAGGAGACCATTTTTCTTCATCTCTCTGTTACCTTGTTCACTCGGCTAGTGTTCAGAAAGGAATAAATAGGCTGACACGCTGTCATTTTCTTGAAACACAGTCTTAGCCAGGTGTCCATGGTTTCTTGCACAAACTCTTAGTGCTTATGCAAATAACTGTAGTCCCCATAATTTTGACACTTCCATTCCCATTCCCGTATGCTTTCCAGATGTCTTTGGCATGGTCAGATTCTTGTTTTAGGCCTTCACGTTTGTAACACAAGGGAGATCTGGTTATATTTTGATACAAATAAATCTCCATCTATCACAGCACCTTGTGACGCGTCTTGCGTCTGTGTGTTGTGTTGTTGTTCGTGTCTGTTGTTGTAGTCAGTGTAGTGGGCGTTGAGGTTATGTTTCGTGATGTGCGCCGGATAGCTCAGTTTAAGTTACTTTCAGGGTTAACTAACCATTGTGCTTTTACCAATAACAACTCACTTACTCAGTCAACTGTTGATTTATTTTTACTTTAACTTTGACAGATGTTTGGATTCGGTAAGTTTCTTACAAAAGGCGGTTATTTACCCAGCACAAATAAACCCGTCAGCTGTCCGGCGTTACCATGTCTAACTGTGAGTTAAACAAAAAACAAGGTAATGATGTGACATTCGTACCAACTGCCCTACAACTAACGACCGCCTCGGACCAGCGCCTGCCACCAACTGTTCCCTACAACACCGCTACCGCCTCGGGCCAGCGCCCGGCACCAACTGTTCTGCAACTTGCGACCGCCTTGGGCCAGCGCCTGGCACCCACTGTTCCCTCATGGCAACGGACATGGTAACAAATAGCGCACCACGGCGGAGTGGTACAACAGTATCCAAAATTCAACAAAACCAGCAAAATTACCCTTAAAACGTGAAACATACGATTCCAAAATTTCCGTTTATGGGTTTTACATTGAAAGAAAATTCTTTATCCACACAAATATAATAATTAGGGACAAAAGGTGCGCAACAGCGGAACTACTTTCGCGGCGCAATACCCTAAGCAACCCCCTGTGATGGCTGACATACGTACGTCAATAACCTACGTCATGGAGAGAATTCCATGAAGCAAGTGATCAACCACAACGTCGGCGCCAGAAATCCTACAGCCTGGAGAAGCTTGCAACACCTGAAGTTACTCACTTCACCAGGGAAAAATTAATAATATGCTAAAATTGCCAAAACTCAAAAATTTATCAAAATACAAGAAAAAGTTATATCAACAAAATTTTACTGTGGTCAATTTGAAACCAAACAAGGCAGGAAAATAATCAAATGACTCTACTTTAAAATTCCTTGACTATATTTATATAGAATTTTGAAATGGTGAATTTAAATTAACATGTTCCCAATTACTAGGTTATTGAATTCTGTTGCATCACACCGGACACCTGACAACTCACCCTGAAAATGGCATATAGCCTGTTAAGAAAGATTTACATATAAATTTCAATAAGAAAATAAAAACACTTTTTAAAGATTTAACCAAGATGGGGAAGTGGCTGAACACTTCACAACTCCCCAATTAATATGAAGTTTTTTTGTACCACAAAACAACTGAAGATTAATTTATACATACTTCTGCACAAAAACATTTCACCATGACGCAGAATTACTAAATATCAATCAGTATGGTAACTTAAATATACACAAATCACAATAGCTCAACATTAATCCCTACTCGACCAAACATCTACAATACAGTATTACCATACATTTGAATTTCACAATATTTCTTTTCGTAATGCAATAAACAAAGACAAACATATAAAATTTCTAGCATAACTTCAAAACTAATTGGTTGCTATAGCACACACCGAAATACCACCAAAGCAAAAAAACTGGATAGAAACATTTAAATTATTACATGTAGGGGATAGTCAGATATTCCTGAGCCTGCACTTACATTACAAAATACATGATTACAAATTTAATTCACTCTTGCATAAAATTATAAGTAATTCAATTACACAAACCTAAACATATTTGCTTTTTCGTTCCTTACAACAAGACATTGTTTACATGTATGCATACCCAAAAGTTTCTTAAATTATATCATTTTACCAAACTTATAACATCACAAAATATTTTCAAATACTTTGGGTAAAATGCACTTGTTTAAGACAATAGGTTCAAACTGCTTACGGGGAGGCTGCCCAACAAAACACAAATTTCACACCATTTTGATCATCATCATGCCTTTTGGACCAACGACGAGGCAAACACCATAAATTTAACCAACATAATACATTTTATAACGACGACGATAAACCTCACAAATACAAACAATTATACTGCCTATTGGTACAATGACGAGGCAAACATCATAACTACACACAATCATCACGCCTTTTGGTACAACGACGAGGCTACATACTACAAACACATTTAGGGTACAACCTTTTGGAACGACGACGAGGATCCCTAACAATAAAAAAAAATTACATCACATATTACGCTTCACCCACATGCCTATCACCTTGATCGCAGCACTCCCTTCTCTTTAAGCTCTGGCCATGGACGGCCACTCAAAGGTAAACAACTAAACGTGCAACCTTTTTCTGGTGCAAAAGTCATAAAGATTTTACAAAACAAAACCAGACTTTTAGACTTGCTGCTATACAACAGACATTTCCTTTAGATTTCAATTTTAATTTAACACAAAGTACAAATTGTATTTCAAGTTAAGGTCAACTCTAGTACTCCACTTCAAAAATTACCAAGCTCAGGTCTGCTAACAAACACCCACCTCAAATCCAATATATCAATTGACATCTCAAACTCAATGTTAGGCCCAAAGGTTAGTTTCCAACTCACAGAGGTACTGCCATTCTTTAAAAAAAAAAAATAAAAACACATCATCTAACAAAAGGGTAAACAAAATATATACTTATCCACTACACAAGTTACTAGATTTTCAGTGCACATATTGTTCAAATAAAATTCCACTAGGTTAATAGTCTGATTTTATTAAGGCTCTGGTGGCATTCAGAATTAATTTCAGAAAATAGAACATTTCAAAATTATATAATTGGTACATGAAAACAAAACTACTCTTTCATAACTGGTCACTATACTTAAAGAATACATTATATAAATTTCTAATGAGTTGTTTAGATTTTCATAAAGAAGACATATTAATAATCTCAATTTATGCCGAGCATGGTGCAGTCTCTTAACAGTTATTCATAATAAACAAATTAACACCCAAAATTATTATTAAGGCTTCACAACAAAAACTGCAGTTACGATCAGAACAAACACTAGACTAATACCAACAAAAAGAAAAAGTCACACGACACAACCTTTACCCAATATAAGGCTTTAGCAATTACTGATTGATAAAAAAAAATTAGAATTACACTTAACTAGTACAAATTACTTTAACCAATGCCATGCTGCCTAAACTTACTCGATGTTTTTTGTTCCATACAGCTACTACTTGAAAGCATCTCTCGACTAAATAACTATTTGCACAATTATACTCTACAGACTTACTTAAACATAACCTAAACAAAACAATATTGATTTAAAATGACAACAAAATTAATTATTTCACTTCATTACATACAAAAAACATTCCATTCCATCTCCACAAATCTCTTTTTTACTCTTACTTTCCCCCTCAGCAGGTCCCTAAATCACACACTTGATTTTTTTCTGGCCACTTCTCACAGACTTCCTTGAGCTTGTAAGGTACTTGGCCTACCTACCCTATTAATTTCCAAATTTGGTTACTAACTTTGATTGTAGAATCTTTTCTTTTTGCTAGTACCGGCGTCAGCATAGGCCTAATAGTATCCCGGGAGGTTTCGTGGTTGCTAGTTATAATAATGTTGATGTGTGAGAGGGGTCGCCTGACGGTAGTGTGCCCGGCCTACCACATAAGGAGAATGGTGCGGTGAGCAAGCAAGTGAAGGACACGTGTTAGTATATAAGTAATCAGTCTGGGACTTTGCAC
>PNEQ01015570.1:0-16632 GCA_003012365.1 Medauroidea extradentata
CCCGGTGCAGGTGGTTATCCCGGTCAAGTGCCCGGTGCAGGTGGTTATCCCGGTCAAGTTCCCGGTGCTGGAGGCTATCCCGGTCAAGTTCCTGGTGCTGAAGGTTATCCCGGTCAAATACCCGGTGCAGGTGGTTATCCCGGTCAAATACCCGGTGTAGGTGGTTATCCTGGTCAAGCACCTGGTGTAGGTGGCTATCCTGGGCAAGTACCTGGTGCAGATGGTTATCCTGGGCAAGTACCTGGTGCAGGTGGTTATCCTGGGCAAGTACCTGGTGCAGGTGGTTATCCTGGGCAAGTTCCTGGTGCAGGTGGTTATCCTGGGCAAGTACCTGGTGCAGGTGGCTATCCTGGGCAAGTACCTGGTGCAGGTGGTTATCCTGGGCAAATTCCTGGAGTGCCAGGTTTGGTTCCAGGTGGACTTATTGCACCGCCTGGCTACCCAGGTCATGCTGTAGGTGGCTGTGTTATTCAAGGTGGTGTGTGCATGCCTGGTACTTCCGGAGCTAGGGAAGGAGACTCTCAAACACAAACATCTGTGCACCATACTAGTAATGGCACACGTGCAACTGCAACATCTCAGGGTAAAATTGGAGAAGGTATTGCACAAGCTCAAGTAAGTGGACTCTATTCTGGTTCAGGATCCTTCTCTGCACAGGCACAAACTGCTGACAGGGACCGATCTGCCCAAAGTCAAGTTATTGGTAACAAACAGGGTTCTACAAGCACAGCACAAGGCCAAGCTGGGACAGGCAAGACTCAATCACAAGTACAATTTGGTTCCGATGATGGTGCTACAATGGCTGAGGCTCAGAGTGATGGGTGGAATCATGGCACCAATACCCAAGTACAAGCAGGCTCTCAAGGAGGAATGGCTGATGCTCAAGCAAATGGTCCAGGAAGCACATCCAGCCAAGCTCAGATTGGTTTTAAACCATACAAACGTAATGGTAGTAATGGCCAGACAATACCATTCCAAGGTGGTGGCAGTGCTTCTTCCCAAAGTGGTGCATATTCTGGAAAATCACAGACGCAGGTTCAAGGCTCTTTCAGGCATGGAATTTCTTACACTGGAGCTGCACAAGCAGGAACTGGAAACCACAATGGCCGTACAAATGGGCAACCAGCAACAACTGGCTCTCACAATGGAGGAAATGGCCTATCACGTAATAGCAGGACAGCTTCATCCTTCAGAAACAATTTCCATAGCTTCAACACAGATAATGATATTCAATCAACAACTGAAAAAGTTGAAGATGAAGCAATTACTGAAGAACCAAGCAGTCAATCAAAAACAAATGGAAACACAAATTCAGAAAAAAATGATGGTCTAGATACAGGACTTGGTGAAATTAGCGAAGGGCAAAACCGACTGGATGGTGCTTATGATAGTAACTATCCAGTAAATTCTAGACAGAATGGATACAATGGTCAACAACACAAAACTGAAAGTGATGATGAAGACAACTATAAACTAGGGTCTGGGCAAAATGGCTATGACTCTCTGCAACATGTCAATCAGAATGCTAGACCTGATTCTGAAACAGATGAAGATGAATACTCCCAGCCATCACAGCCACAATATAATCCAAATCTTCCTGAAGTTGAACAAGGACCACTTGCATTAGGCTCTGAAGGGCCACCAAATCAGTTTGAATCGGAGGGTGCACGTCAGCCCATTCCTCAACCACCAACTTCCGAATATGATCAATACGACGACTCAGAATATGAAGATGTAACAGAGAATGGGGAGCAGCTAATGGCCAGAAACGATAACCAGATGGCACAGTTGGGTAACGGAGAAGTTGAAATGCAACCATCAAGTATATCCACTAGGCATGGAACAGTAACATTCAATGGTGATGGAAGCAAGGTTGTTAAAGCAAGCCAGCCAGATGGCCCAAGCCAGACTCAACTGACATACGTGGGTAGATTAGGAAACAATGATGCTCATGTAATACAAGATTCGGACAGTGGGCAGCATCATGTGAGTGCTGGAGATGTTCTTCAACCAGGACAACGCGTAGATGGTTACACAATACCTCCAGGCATGCGTGGTCGGGTTTTATCAGTAGCTGGTAGTCCATCACATACTGCAGCTGGTGCAACGAATGGTGGTCATGCACAGACACAAACAGTAACGATTACACCTGGCTCTGGCAACTTGACATATTCCAATCCTCGCACAGGGTATCGTACCCACATAGTACCTGCTAGTCACAACAATCTCAGGAATGGAGGAGTTCCTACTCGCATAGTCAGGCCAAATTCTTATGTAACACAAGGCTCAAATAACAAACTACTACGATCCATGGCAGATGATTATGATACTCAGACACCTGACAGTTTTGTGACTGTGACAAAGAGTGTGACAGGCAAGTTGGACAATGGAAAGCAACAATCTGACAATACAGAAGGAAAGAAGTTTACGCACACTTATTACAGCAAATCTTCAACATGTGGTTACTTTACTTTCTCCTGCAACGTTGTTTATGGATCAAATGGAAGAACAAAGATTTGTAAACCAAACCCACCAACAAATGCTGATGGCAGCCCATGTTGCTGTTAAAGACTGTTTTTTAAGAAGTAATATTCACTGCCAACTAGTAAGTTAAACAAGTGTATCAATGAATAGACCACAAACTCTTTTATTGTAATTGTGTGACATTTGTTACATGTTTTTTACTTAAACAGTTATACCTACACATCACTAATTTTTAATAATTTACTTCCTAAAGAAACATGCAAACAGAGATTACTCCAAGTCTCAGTCATTAAGGCATTGTAAAAGATACTTATGTTTAAAACCAAAAGTTTTTAAAATAATAAATTACAAAACATGTACCTAAAAAAAATATTAAATACTATAAATACAATTACTGGTCATTTTAATTAGTCTACATTTAACCCCCTTTACAAAATATTTGCAATAATACACACAAAAAATAAACAATATTTACTGATTGTTACAATTCTTAATACAATAGTCAGTCTTCAAGGTTAAATGATAAGAACTGATGAATTTAAAACAAAGTATCATTAAGTACACAGCTCATATATATTCCTTTATACTACTGCACAACATAAAAATTAGTGCTGTAACAAAACAATCTGTGCATTTCAATTATATACACGCAAGTATATTTTAATGGTACTGGAAACTTATATCTGTAAATATTTCAATAACATCATCCAGTTAACAAAAAATATATATAAAGATAAATTTTTCCTCTGCTTACATACCGTATAAAGTTAATATAACTAGGGTAATCATACGATTACACAGTATCCAGAATATAAATAACTTAAATGCAGCTGAAAATTATTCTAAAAATATAAAGACCATAAACACAAGTTCAAGTCAGATGGCTTTCCAAGTAACTATACAATAAAACCACATCTTCCAACATAAATATCAAAATTTAATACTGCACTCTCAGGATGACTAACCAAATTAAGGTAATTTATTTTATGTACCTGTAGCATTTATGAACAGCAAATAAAATATGAATGAGTAGGTACACTTAGTAGACATAAATAGTTCAATTGTAGCCTACTACTATCAAATGTGTGCACTCAACTGCTACCGAGCTATTCTGGGGAAGCTGGAAGATTTTATACACAACTTCCACGAGTGCTGTACATTTTTATTTTACCTGACACAATCATTCCCTCCTGTACTACTTGGATGGCAAGTGTGCAGTTTCTTTTTCAGAAAAGGTGAGTGTGAATAATAACAGTATTGTAATGGGTGAGGTGTTAACTCAAGTACTGGATGCACTTTACAGGTTCTGTAGATAAAACTGCTTCATACATTATTAGCATTAAAAAATGTAACACCACACAAATATACTAAATTCAATAAAGTTTTTTTTTCCTATTCATATTATTTCCATTTTTTTGTAGTATGACCTCCCACATACTGCAAGTGTACGCACAATTAAACATTATACTGTATTTTTGCTGAAATTATAATGTGGTAAATAAGTTTTACAAATTCTTTTGTCTATTTGAAGGTATTAAGTGTTTCCTAGCTAACAAAATTACTTTGTTGTGCTAATGGGTCTTTAATTTGTACGTTAAATGTCTTGATTTACTCGTTACTCAATTATCACTGTACTCCAAGCCGGGTCAGGAGGTGGGCCTGGACCACGTATTCCTTTTAGAAATGGTGTGGTGCTGCAGAATGTTGCACGTCAGGTGATAGCATATTCTTGGGAAACAGGCCAGCCTGTATGGTGGCAATGCTGGTAGCGGGCTGACGTTATGGAGCAAAGGCTGGTGCCAAAAAAAAGTCTATGAGAGGAGACTCATCAGTGCAGCAGCAGCACATCAACTGCTACTTGTGATGTGTGTCACATGTTATTTTCTACATGTGATGCAAAGCTCTCACCTAGTGTATGTTTCCATGCTCTACAAGTGAAGGGGCCATGTACTGTATTGATGTTGCCAATGATGGCAAGCTGTCTTGTACATACAGCGTCCACCATAAAAAGAAAGGTGAACCACCTATATACACAAATACTACTGTACATCTGCCAGCAGGGGACGGCGTGGTGGTCTACATGTAACTATTTTCACAGTTCTCCTCGCCCACTTACTCTGAACACTTACCTTGAATTTTCTAGTCATAGGCTATGGCATACCACAGCAGTTATCAGTTATTCTAAGTAACTGCACAGATGCTTAACTGAGGCATCTGTCAACATTCCAGTCTCTCACTCTCCTTTACTGATAGCCTTCAGCTAACTAATCATTAATTACGTGTAAGTCGCACACCACGAGTTCCCTGCCAGCATACATTCACACACATGCTCTTTCAACCAAGCTGTGAGCTGTCAGCATCTATATTGCAACTGCAGTAGTCCTCCTTGAACATAGTTTTGCAAACCAGGTAGCAGCCCTTCAGGCAAATCTATTAAGATAAACACATTGCTGGATTAATTGGTTACCAAACAACAATACTAAAACTGCAGCTTCCCTCTTTGTTTTATTAAACACCTGCTTAGTATGAATCCTAACCTACGAGGGATCCTTCAGGAATGCTCGATACCAAACAAGAATCACAGTTGCTGCCTATACTGTACTTTTTGCAGAAACCTCAGGATAAACTCTATACTGCAATTAATTTTCTGGTACTTGGCCCAGATTTGTATCCAGCATGTAAGGCCATGGTACAAAACTGAAACAATGCTGTTAAAGTCGTCATCTGGCTGACCATCATTTATATTTGACCACTGGGCTTATTTCCCAAAGTACAAATATATAAGGAGCCAGGTGCAGTTCATACAGAATGCCTAGGGTAGACAGTGTCTAATCAAAGATATATTCCACTTCATCAACCTCTCTGGTGGTTGGTCAGGGATGTAACTATGTGTGTTGCCACACAAGGAACAGTGTTGTCTGAGGCACCACTTTCTAGAGAACACTCAGAGAACAGTTCAAATTGACATTGTAATGCCTGTCTTCATACAGGACAGGAGAAGCAGATTTTAGCCACAAAGGCTGCTCAGGTCGACCCCATTTAAAGAGTCACCGTTATACTCAAGAAGTGTAATCCTAATTGCAAGATGCTGCAATGAAATGAAAGCACAAAAATGTCATGCAACTGGACACCATACAACTGAAGGGCTATTTGCCCTACCCTTAACAGCATACTACCCTAGACAGGCTATTACACAAGAATATATGTGTACACCTGATTTGCTGGCCCTCAATAACAAGGTACCGTGCCTACAGCAATTTGTCAGAAAATCAGCTTATAATTTGAGCATGACACTGACACCAATTAATTCCACTGATGACTTGCACCAACATTCTACTGCCCATTGGTTCACATCAAGATGGAATCCACAACTAGCCATACAGAAAAAAATGGATAATTCCAGCCAAGACAAGAACAATTACAAAAAATACATGAAAACCTATTTAATTGTTTATAATATAATTACCAACAACTTTTATGCTATGCAAATATATACAGCACAATTTTCTAGATACTTTTAACCTGCTATCAACTGGAGTTTTTGACATTTTATTATTGTCTCCATAACAAACATAACAAAAAACATTTCTCACGTCCGTCAGTGTTCCACTATACAATTGGTAAAAGTGTAAATTTTACTATATATTAAAATAAAAAAATGCTGAATTTTTTAAAACAGTGAACTATTGGAGAAAATATTTGACATTCTCTTGAAGATAAATGGTGACATAATTGGAGGAAACTAAAAACGTGAATATAAGCGAAAGAGGTTCATGGAATGTAGTTAAAATTTGTATTTTAACACTGTATTAAAATCACCACCATCCATTTCAGTAGTTAAAGTAAAAAAAAAATACAATGGAGAGACAGGAAAGAGGAATATGGTTGCTTCAACACTGAGAAAATTCAACTTTTCTTATCATAAAATAATTACAAATAGGAAATTTGAACTGTAATATACATGCACTTCAATGCAAAAATAATAAGTTTTTATGCTAAATATCAGCAATAACACACAAAAGAAAAAGATAATATGTATTACCACAAAAATTAAAGAATGACACAATAAACTTCAACACTGCAAAATTTTATTTGTTATTTTTCACACACAGTACTACCACATTCCTCAATTTTTCTTTGCAAATAACTTTATTACCTCGACCACCACTTAAGTTAAAAACAAATAAGAACTGCTTCGAAGATATTTTCTAGACAATCTTTAGTCAAAATAATTTCAGACTCATATAATCATTGTGTGCATATTTATATTTTAAGTATCTAAAATTATAATTTTACTTCAAAATACACACACACACACACACATGCGCGAGATTTTACAAAAAAAATTGAGCATGATCAGAAAATTTTTTTTTACCAACAATATTACATTTGCATACATTTATTTCAACCATGTACAAAAATTAAGGAATTTACTGTTACTTCCACTACTTTTTAAAATTTTTCTTTTGTGAAAATGCCTTGGTAATTGTTTATTCCTACTGCACAAATGCATAGGCAAAAATATATAAATCAATTTAAAAATAGAAACACTTATTGTTTAGCCATATTTTCCAGGAAAAATTATGGAACAGAATAAATTGTGACCATAAACAGCAGCAGTTATAATAATCCTAGTTGTCTGGTTTAATTTTACTAATTTATTTTGGCACTTTTAAAATTAAATTTGGAGAACAAAAATATAACTTGTAATCCACACATAACTCAAAATACCTCACTAGAGTTTAAATGAAACCTAACTTTCAAATTTGTATGTTAAAACTACAAAAAATAAATATACAGTATACTGTTAACTCTTATTTACATAGTAACAATTAAGATAAAACTAAAATAACACCATATAAAAATTTATATAAAAATAATTAACATTTTAAAAAGTACACCACACTAAATTGCATCTGCAGTTTTATTTTAAGACATACTGTGACACTGAATAAAAAAAACCTGAAAAATTTGAAGGAGTTTTAAAACAATTTTGTACAAAACATAAGAGGCACCAAATATCATGTGATGTTACAAAAAATCTAATTAATTTTTTCAGAGACAGTATTTTACACACTATTTTTATGACACAATCAATATCGTACATATTTCCTTCTTATTTTTATGCTTAGTTTTCTAGGTTTTCACAAATCCAAACCAGGTTTATTCCTTCACAAAGGAGATTGCCATCACAGTACTAACATACATAATCCCTAAATTGTTACACATGGTGGTAATTGAAACTGCATCGTGCAGCATGAAAAGCCAAACAAATCTGCCAAAACTTAGCTCAACTGTAAGCTGCCTGATAAATTACACTAGTTATGTATAAACAACAGAACCCCAATTTTGCGAGGCCTCAAAGAACTCCAAAATAACCTTGCAGAAACACTAACCTTGCAAATTGGATGGTTTCTTCAACAGACCCTGGCCGATTCCTACCCCCTTCCCCCCGTGTTCCTTTACCAAGCCTTGTATTGTTAGAGGACATGTAAAACAACCAAATAAATAAATAAAACTGTATCTGAGCATTCTCGACCTCCAGAATCCCAAAAAAATTGCACTAAAATTAATTTTTTCGTGTTAAGACCATTTAAATAATCTTTAATTTTAAGAAATTACATGTTTTAAAATGGAACATTTCATTTAATATAAACATCATCTGAATTGCATACTCCACAGAACAAACACAAATATTTCTTGTCAAAAAAAAAAAAGACAGGAAAAAAATTTTAAACTTACAGTATGACTAGACTTTAAATATAAATATAAAGTGCAGTCCATGTAAAAGTATGCTAATAAATCTTCTACGAAAACGTAAGTACACAGTGTCTGGAAATTCACCCAGAACGGACAAGTGATGTGTGGCAACAGTGCTGTGTTAAGGAAAAAGTGTAACCTTGGCAGCTAGCTTCTCTCTCCTCCCTCGCACAGCAAGTCCTTGTTACAAAAGAACCTCCGATACAAACTTCACCACAAGCCATGCACAGAAGCGCTCCTTACTTTAACAGCCATAATTTTTATGGTAACACATTTTAGTTGTTATGAAATGAAGCGAGACAGGCATTGTGTTTATCTTATCTCGTGTACTCCTGCTGCTAAGAGAGTGACACTCGCTTTATCTCCAAAACAAGCTGCAAAGTGTTGTGAGTGTATGCTGGGCTGGCACTGGGAGGCTATTTTTAGGTCTGATTTTGCCTAATGCAGATGAACTGCAGGAGCCAATCTCTGAGAGGGTAATGAGCAAAAACAGGTCTTTTGGATATATGGCCAGAAATGCTTGGTGTCAGTACTAGAGGGTATTCATTAACTCATCATGCTTGCACAGTGCATGACATGCTGTGATGAGACCATCATTAGACAAGGACTGCAAAGTGTCTTCCACAGGTGTCTGAGCATGCGCATACATGACACAGCAACTGACTTACACATATCACTCAATGTACCTTCCTGCAATCGAATGGTGTACTACAGTGCCAAATCAACTGTGGTACCACAAAAAAATGTGAACTACCCTAGGACCTTCCCTTAGACAGCTGCCCTAGCTTCCCCTCTAGGTTCAAAGCATTTGGTGTCTAAAGCTTTATTCGTGAGGTCGGTACCTTCTGCAACCAAACCACAAGTAGGCAATCTGGTGACTGGCTGTAGCACTCAAGTTGCAGCAACCACACAGTTCCACTGGAGGGTGTAATTACAACTTCTACACTACTTTGGGAAGGTCGAGTAGAAGGTACAGAATAAACGTGATAGGCTGGAATTTCAGATTTGGAATTTTTATGACTTCAGTAAATACAGTACATAAATTTCAGTTTTGACATGGGGAGTGTTCCAATAACAAATGTTTCATGAAAACTATGCAAAATATAATTAGGTAGACGTACGATTAAATATGTATGTAATATTAATCCTGTTAAAGGTCAATTTAAACTGTAGGTAGGATGTTACGTCCAAGAAAAATGTGTGACAATATAACTTAACATGTATATGAAAAAAATATTCTAACCAATGTCGTAAATTACTTTTATTACAAAATAACTCAATAGCCCAAAAATCTAAGCACAATGTAAAAAAAAACTTTATTTCTATAGCGTCCTTTAAATGAAATGCTCACATTCACCTTTATAGCCCAAAAACTGCACATCTATTGGGAAAAATGCTAAGAAAGAAATTTATTGGCAATTAGATTAAAACAAAAATATTGCACAAAATATTTCTTATGTCTTACCGTGTCAAATACATAAGCAAATAACTGGGTTTCCAGCAAAGCAGCAGCTAGGAGAAGCTCAAAATGGACAGAATCACTGCCAGTTCTTGATCGGTCCTAATGGGCGGTCTACGTCAGCCAACAAGACTGCACCTACCGCCAGACTCGCCTTGCAGCGACCTATACTACAGATAAGCTGCCACGCTTTCAGTATTGCAAGCAGTGGCGGTTTGTGCTATTGGACTACAGGGCTGCAGCCCTCCCTGACTATTTGGGAGTTACAGTAAATAATTTTCATTTTCATAGCTGGTGTTATTGAAGATAATTTGTAATGACATCTTTTGAACTACCAACTCACCAAAACCGTCAGCCGATCGCGAAATCTGAGGAATGTGAGAAAGTTTTAATGAGTTATTTGTGTACGCGTTTCCTGCCTCGGGCGGTGTGTCTGAACTAGGAAGGGCTGTGAGGAGAGCAGCCTATCTGACCTTGCTGGCGCATGCGCAGAGCACGCCCCGGTCTGGAGAACCAAGGAATAAGGGGGGGAGGGTGTCAAATATTTGGCGTGCTTGTAGACTGCTAGCCATCCAGCCCAGCACAGTGCGCCACGCTACACTGCACAAACGACAGACGCAACTTGTCACATAACTCGCTCATTTCGCGACATCATTGCAGTAAATTGTACCGAAATTTCATTACCTATCCTACACACCGTGGCGCTGCCTACGAACTTTTCACATTTTTCGTACGTGCCTTAGTAAAAAAATTCTAATATTGTAACTACATTTTAACTCAAACCCAGCTGAAACACATTTAAAAAAAAATTGGTCTAAAGAAGCATGTTTCTACATGGAATTTTTAAACCTATTGCGCCAAAAATAATAGTTTGTCTATAATATTCTGCCATAAAATCACCTCAAATTACAACAGTTTTCTCAAGGAGGAATGATAAGTTTTAGATTTTGCTCCTTCAAGCCTAGGTGTTAAAATATTTTTGCAGCATATTATTTCACACGAATTATAACGTACTTCATTCAAAATATTAAATTAATATAAACTTAAAAATACAAATAAAATAGAGGTGACATTGTTATTCATTTTTAAGGAACATACTTTATAGCCAAGCATTTAACTGAACCATTATGGCAGAGAAGAACAATATTGAATTCATAGATGAAAATTTCAAAATTTGATTTTCTGTCCGGCCACCACCATAACCATTTATCAAAAACATTTTTTTTTTTGGATGTCCTTTTCACATACCTCCAAAATTTGTCTTATTTATGATTATGCAGTAGATGAGACAGAAAGCCATAAACAAATGTACCATATAGAGCCATATTTTGTAGTAGAGGGGATCACCATTAGAATTAATCATTCTATATATATATACATTATTTCACTGAAATTATTGAGATATTTAGGTGGCTTTTAAAATTTAAGGTCTTGCGAGTTACTTTATTTTGTTTCTTTATATTTTAATTATGTATAAATACCTTTCTTAGTATTTATAAAAGTTGTTTGAAGTCTAACCTCCCTCCTCGCATATGGCCTTTACCCTATACCAGTATCTACACATTTTCACTCAAAGGTGTGTGCTTGAATTACCCTTAGCACTTCCGCACCTTTTATGTACACAAAATATTTCTGGATGTGTGGACACCTTCCTACAAACTGCTCAACAACTGGAGACTACTACGTAGGCAAAAAAACAAAAACTAGCTGTCACAGTTACGATAGGAAAATTTATAAAAAAAACTATACAGTAAGACATTAGATGCGTAATATATTTACACTTAAATCAGTAAAAATATATTTTTTCAAAAACTGTAACTACTAAATTGATTCAGTCCAATTGTACTGACCAAATATGTTGAAAAATATATTTTACCAAATAAAACATTGAAAATAATTAAACAGGTTTACTGTAAACCAAATTCATTAGTGAAATTTCAAGAACTTTATATGTGTTTTTAGTGTTACAATACAAGGATCAGTATGATACAATATATATAATTCTCTGGATTTAAGTTAACATTTGACTTTTCTTAGTTTATTATATTAGTTTCTATATGGCCTCCCTACTTCCTATTGTTGAATGCCGGCTAATTTAAGTATAAATTTCACATACTACATTCGCACCCAACAAACAAGATAGAAATATAAGTGAATTTTGTAATAGTACCAACTATAACAGCTTAGAAAGCATTTTTTCCAAAGGGTTCTGACAGCAAAGTTGGTAACAATATAACTTAAGGCACCCACCTACTTGCCTTGTAAACTGCATTATAGCGTGTTAGCACAAGTATTTTTTCTAAGAAACTACTATACGTGCATCAACGGAAAAAAAACTCGCATTTAAAACAATGTAGGAATGGTAGTTTTAATACACCGCGTTTATTCTAACGATAATTTTGGAGCCTCTCAAAATTATTGTAAATGTCTAATTCAACCTGTTACAACTAAAAAACTACTCACTGTATTCGTGTGAAACTATCTACATCGCACTTCGTTTAAAACTTATTACTAATACATAAAGGGAGTATCACTGCTGACAGTGTCAGTCAGACGAGGTTTCTACTATAACAATGCATACCATTTCAGTTCCTTGCATTATAGGTGATACTGCAGATGTGTCTGTCAACGTCGTCCTAACCCGCCGTGCCTCATTCACATAAATACACAGCCAATAGACGAGCGCCTTAATGTGAATTCAATTTATTCTCATTGCATTAATTTTTTTATGCAGTTTGAAGCAAAATGTATTGTACACATTTCCCAGAAATATCTTCTAAATAATTTCATATAGCGATAGTGGTTAGACCCCTTAATAAGCGTCACTATGAGGCCTACATATACAGAAAATATAATTTTCTTTTTATAAAGTTTTTAAGCAATATTGTAAGCTACCTGAGCTGTTATATTTTCCTTCGTCACCGACTTTTCTCCGTACCAATTTGGAATAGATACAGATGGAACAGCATTCCCTCGCAATTTCTTCTTTTCTGACAGTCCTAGCTGCCCATTTTTTAAATCGCGCTCATAGTCATATGGTATTAAATATGCAGAGCACATGTGTGCGTTATTAACATTTATTTCATCTTTCCACTTGCACCTAACAAACGACTTTCGGAAAACGATGGAAAATAATGTCTGATTTATTTTTAATTATTTATTTGCAGACGTACGAAGTTCAGCATTAGGCCGGTTTACAATTTGCTATTTTTCTTTATGTGCTTATAAAATATGGTATTGTATTATAATGTTGTGCTGGTTTCCCCAGCACAAAGTACACAAGAACGGAATTGAATCCCAAGCTAACTACTGGGTCACTGAAATAAGCACCAACAAACTGTAGAGCTAACATGCGTTATTATTGAGAATTCTTACAAAACAAAGGAGCACAGCTCGAAGCATAATAAAATAGTGCAGGCACATACAATCATTACAAGCACGAATAAGATACAGGTTGCAGACGAATTTAATCATAGTTAAAGCGGTTGAAATTAAGCTTAAGCTCTCACGACATTCTGTCAAACTGGCTCGAAACAAACCAAGCAAACTAATCAGGGCGACATCATGCGACTTACCGGGATTCCACAAGTTGAAATACCAAGCGACCCAACAAAACCAAAAGGGAAATCAAACACTTACCAAGAAATGAATAGACGCAATACGGTCGACGGAAAGCCGAGAGAGCTGGAGCATAAAAGCGCTATGCACTGGCCAGCAAACATAAGCGAAGTGGCAAGACGGGGTCAAAGCTATAGTGGCCACAGCTGGTTAAGTACCTATGAACACTCAATTTATTAAGAAAACAATGACGAATCATTCCAAATTAACTAGGCCTACATCTTCATGGTTTTACTTTCTTTCAGGTAGCGATAGAAGTTATACTCTTTTTCATTAATTACAGTGAATGCAGAAAATACATCACTATTTTCAAGCTTCCCCCCGCAATATTTCAAAAATACTTGCTTGTTTACAATCGCTTGATTCTTAAAAATAATTGGCTGCGCTACAGTGACGTCACAAAACCACATTGTGCTATCGTAACCTTACAATTCCGACACGATAGGGACTACGGTCGTTTCAAAAATAGGAATTTTCACATTCCAACACTCGCTATCGAGTCAAATTTTCCTCTAGAGGAAATATTCCAACAGTTTAAAAACTGGGCCCCTGGAGAGCATACAGACTGCACAGCCCGGGGGTGAACACGATTTAGCATCGGAACCTGGAATTCTCTAACAGGTAGTGAGAGAAGGAATCAATAACAGTAACAGAACATACTCAAATGCAAATTGCTAACAACAATTCTAAGGTTAAATGGAGCACCACGATTGGATACTAGTTAATGGCATACTATGCCAACACATCAGTAATTTGCACGTCATCCTCTACCCTAAGAGCCATGACTCATTGCAGCAACAATAAGCTGCAAATGAAAATACTTTCAACAGGCTTATATGTATATGTACAGTATCAGCTTATGTTTGATTTTATTTTTGATGAATTATACTGATGCAATTACAGAGACCAACTTAATGTATAACAAAGCCTTCCTCATCATTTACACACATGCATAACACTGCAGTTACTAAAACTTACTACGTAAAAAACAACACATTCCTTAAATTAAGAAAATTATAACATAATGTATACTTACACAGTTTCAATTTAATGACATTACCTTAGTTAACAGTGAATACAGTTATCAAGAATGCAAAAATTAAACAAAAAAATTAAATACTGGAATGTAATACAAAGGACATATTCATAAGCCAATAAATCCAATAAAAAACTTCACAAATTTAAATAAAATACAGTATGAGTTTTAGATTCATCATATAACATTTTATTCCCTGAATACATGGTAAACTACAACAGTTTGATGAAGAAATGCCAAGCACTTTCATAATACTGAAATAGGCACATAGATAATACAGTTATTGCTACTGAACTTCCAGTTTTTCCTACAACAAAAATTTAATTCAGTTTGGACAGTCATTAAATGGTCAACAAACTATTTCATTAATTTATAATACTGATATAATATAAAAAGTATTTTTCTAAAAACAAATCTAACCATTTTTCAAAATCAAACGGAAAAAAAAAGGTGAAAACAGAAATTCAGAACTGGAACTTATAAATTCAATTTTAAAAAATTGTTCACATTTATTGTGAAGAAAAGTAGGAAAGTGTAAATGTTCAAAAATGAATCAAAACTGCCAGACAAATTTCACTAGTCAAGCCTATCAGGGGGTCTATTCTCTAGCTTCACCTCTGACAAGAGAGAAAGCAATTCAAACAGTCACTCATGACTCTATGTTGTATTATTGAACACCTCTCTTTACAAGAATTTCAACGTGTATTTTATTGGGCATCTGTGTCAGCAGTGAAAGTTAATATACATAAAGCTATAATTTACAGAACATATTACATATTTAAGTGAAAATAAAATAATGTATTTCTGTCACCATGTGAGGTACATTTCAATCGGATTTGTTCTGCAATGATGATGGTTGTAGAAAGTAACTTAAAATGTCTGCAATTTCATTAATTTTCTCTCATAACAATACTCTACAGCCCAATCATCATATGAAGAGAGTCACGAGACTTTTGAAAGACAGTCACTGTCTTTGTATAAAGATTGTATAAGGGACTGACAAAGATTGAGAATAGGCCCCCAGATATGTACAATACTACAGCAATATATATAAAAAAAAAAACATTAACTGTGAGACATGTTACAATTCATGTAACACAATATTGTCATGCAAGAAAAGTAAATTTAGTCATAATTGTAAATTCTTACTCTCACTCTTAACAAATATTTATAAACAGTTACATAACTTACCAATGAATATGAAACATTTTTGTGTAATATACTACACAAGTTCTTGAACTAAAGTACTCAAAAGTAATTATAAAACAACTAAGCTCTGGACTGACAATGTTTCTAATAAAAACAGAGATGTCCTCTAGAGCAGAAATGCAAATGGTACTAAATCCAAGGGAAAGCAAAGACTCCAAATGGCTGCATTAATTTTTTTGTAGCAATTTTCTTTAAAAAATTATATAGGAAATGAAGTGTATGTTCATTTGCAAGGGTTTACAACAGTGCACCTACCACAGTGCACTTACCAAAGTTGTAAAATATGTTACAATACATTAGACTTTATCACGTGTGCATGATGATATCAATAATCAGTTAAAATCTACAGTTGCTGCAATTCATCTTTGCTGTTTGAGTGTGATGAAAGTGTTCGTAATCAGGCCCCCAGGACCCAGTCAGTCAGCGGACCTTGGAGCTTTTAAGTTGTGTTAGATACGGCAGCATACCACAGAGTAGTCACAAATTTATAAATCTAAGGTCTATTCTCCACCATCAAATTGTAGGGTAGAGAGTGGTAACCCAGCAAGGCTCACTGCAGACATACACTGCTATTTCCTTAGACACATATTTGGTGGAAGACTCTAAGCCAGGGTTATTGCCACTTATCTCTGGTCAATGTTTGCTCCCTACTCTGGTTTGTAAACAAGGACTGCATCATTTACTCTCTTTTACGTATCACTGCTACTAGGAAACAGTAGTACATTACTGACAGTCCTTTCCAACAGTCCTCAATATGCCATGGCTCGTGACTCCCTGCCTCTCCAGAGGCTCTTGTCCACAAAATTGACTGGCCCCAGAGAGGTTACCTCGGATGTAGTGTGAAGTGTGGCCCAGCTTCAATATGATGGTGTTTGAACTTGTAAATAGTGTGTTGTAAATATCGTGTCATAAACATATAGTTGTAAGAGACAGTTATGGACAGTTCACCCTTCAGTGGGAGTATATTTGAATCTCCCGCTCCTGCCAATGTACCAGTTGGCGCTCCTGTGGCAACACTGCATAGAGAGCGCTAGTCATCAGGCTGAAGATCAGTGATGTATCGAAA
>PNEQ01015571.1:0-16633 GCA_003012365.1 Medauroidea extradentata
CCCCACCCACCCGCCCACACACCCACCACACCCCACCCTTTTTGTAAACTAATTTTTCGCAGTCCTAAAGAGATTTGCTGGCTACATTAACGACAGTGTTTGTTTTTTGTGGTGGTGTTGTCTACACTCCATTTTCTGAACATGAAAGTTTAGCTAATATTTGTTTCTGTTTTTCTTTGCACTTCAGAGACTTCTTTCCGACCAGATTTGTGATTGATATGTATCGACTTTTTAGGAACTAAGTATGGACTGGATTTCAAACTGGATTTCCGACATTTCGTTATTTGACAGCCATTTATGTCGATTGTAGAAATCTGTACTTTCATTCAAAATACCTTTGATGGCTTTTTATAGATGCGATTTTTTGAGCCAGCTTGCTGTTGACAAGACATTTGAAATTAAGGCCTTTTGGAATGATTCCATTAGAGCGGCAGTTACAAAGATCACAGCGTACATAGTAATTTTTCATTTTAAACCAAATTAAGTTACCCAAATAAAACAAAACTTAACTGTAAGTGTGGAAGAGGAAAGGAGAGATGGAGATTTACGTAGAGCGGATAAGCATATCTACACTGAAGTATTGTTCTTTCTACCGTATAGGTTACATGAATATTTGTTGCAGGAAATGTAAATCCCCTGTGTGTGTCACAGTGTGCATGAGAGATGGCCGGAGTGGAGTTTGGGCAGGCTGCTCGACTAACAAAACATGACAGGCGTCCTCCGGCCTGAGGAATGTATGAGGTGAGGTGAGACGAGGATGGAGGAACGACGGAATGAGAGAGGCGGGGAAAACGGGAGTTTCCAGAGGAAACCCACCGGCCAACGCCTTCTGCCAAGTTTCCCAAGTGCGAAAAAAATCAGGGCCCTGGCTCACCGGGGATCGAGTCCGGATGGTCTAGATGGAGAGCGAAAGATCTGACTCATCGGCTACCGGGGCCCCCTCACAGTAGCTACACACAAACGATAGTACAGTCAGTTTTAAACAAACAAGCGAAACTTCCGTATCATTCGCTCCGCAATTAAAATTAAATAAACGTGGTTTGTCATTCTCCACACAGTTGCCACCATAAAATTATAAGTGTCGATATAATGTGTAGCGAACAACAACTAAAGTTATGTAACTATAAGACAGTTGGTGTAGCAAGGAAGTAACTGTACTGGGATCGTCCAGTGATGCATAGATATAGCAAACAATATAACTTCAACTGGTTATATATCAGTATCGACAGTTTCTTGTGTACGATCATCTCGAGTTACTTCACAAAATACCTGAGATAATTTAAGACTGCATGGTAGTTAAATAAATGCTGAAAATTGCAATTGAAAGATACAAGTTTCTGAATGTCAATATGGAAAAACTACAAAACAATCATAGATAATGATATCTGTCAACTTTGCGAGCAAACATTTATCCGAAATGATGCATTTGTTAAGCGTGATCTCTCACACTGCAATTACATGTACGAAATTTCGACATCAGATGCTGTTCTCCAGAAATACATTACTCCATAAATTGTTGCTCAGAAAGTTGTCAGAAACTATTGCATAGGATTGCTAGTATTTTTATTTCTGGTAACTGGCTGCGAGAAACCTACAATTTTTAACTGTATGTTTTTCACTTAATTATGTACCATGCCCTCCTGTTAAGGCGTTAATTATGTACCATGCCCTCCTGTTAAGGCGTTAATTCAGGATTTTTACTTCACACTTTGCTGTCGTAAAAGAAAAACAAACAAAAGTGACATTACCACCAAGAGACAACTTACATATCACTATAACTTAATTCAGGACTGACACTGAGTAGTAACCCATTCTGGAAAGAGCCCCTCACGTTTCCCAGGTGTCCTACTGATTACAGTATCGTATTTTGTTTGCCATCAAGTAATTATGATGTAGTAGGAGGCGAATGTTATACTAAGGATATGTGTGATGTGTGTGGTTGCAGCAACAAACTGCGCATCATCATCCCACAGCGCATCAACCTGCTACATCACCACCGCAAGACCGTGTACTACGCCGAGGACTATGGCTACGGCAAGCACCACTTCTCCTCGTCCTGCCGCAAACTGAGGCGACGCAGACCACCGCGACATCGCAGGAAGGGGGTCGCCGTGAGGAGCGATGTCGTCAAGAACAACGTGTCTGACGATGTTCTTCCACTGAGAACTCTGAGCTTCGTGCCAGAGCCAGACACCACGCCAGTCAGCATCTCGGGGTGGGACACACTGCTGACGTCGCCGACGAGAACTAGCGACCCTCCTGCCGCGAGGATCAACACTCCTACCCGTGCAGTGGGACTAGAGTGGCTCCCTCCACTGCCGCCACTCTCACCAGACACAGTCGACACTGCTGTCACAGACGAGGACGCAGAGCCAGACCACGACCCGGGGATGGTGTTTGGTGCCAGGCAGACATCCTGGCACAACAAGGAACCAACTACCACAACTACTAGCACCAGCAGGTACGCGGAGCAGACAGGGGGAGGCGCAAGGACTAGAAGACGACCCCTGGGTCAGCGACAACCATCCAGAGGCGAGGTAGTCCAGGAGAACCCCCAGCAGGTAGATGATCTCTCACCAGCCTCCACAAGGTCCAAGACTGACGACGTCTACTATCAGGCCTTCCGCGCCTTCTCCTTCAGGACGTCGCGTACATCTACCTCCGCCCCTGATGACACTCACTGACGTGTATCTGCTCCGTGAGCTGCACTGTTTCATCGCTGATACGACCTTACAAGAACAAGACGTGGGCAACGACCTGCAGGGTTGGTCCTGAAGTAACTGTCGCCGCCTCCAGCACACTTGTCATGTTTCAAGTTTTAATTAATAGATTTACTAGAACTTGTGGAACGTAAAAACATCTACGTCCCATATTGGCAGACAGACTCATTAAAAAATCAACGAATTCTTGCCGATTTTGTGTACATTTCCTCAGACAATTCGGAAAATACGTACGTAGCTAGCTAGAGCCTGATGTAATAACATTACAGTTTCTCTACCATAAATGTTGCGTAATTAGAACACTTGGACCTTTATCAGCGCCTGGTTGAGTGCAGTCATTAAGGGCGATTCTTCCTCGCTCAGCTCTTACCTACGTCGCCTCTAAACACAACTGGCGCCTGTTTTACAGTCGAGGAGTGATCATAACTTGCAGGATCATTTTTGTAGCGCGATGGTATCAATTCCTGACAAACTGAAGTGTGTTGTTTGATATACGCCATTGCCAATGCCAGAGAATGTTGATGAATCGCAGAAAACCATTGTCACACATCCTGACTGCAGAAATCTTTCATTCAAAGATCATAACTCCTATTACAGCAAAGTTAAAACAACTTCACTGCGCCGGTTCAGTTGGGGGTTATTTCAACAACTAAATCAGTCCCTGACACAACCAACTCGACATTTATTATTCATACGCTAGTATACAGACCCATACTTGTAAGACTCAGATTGTGATAGTTACATCAGTATTTGTAACAGGCTTAAGTTTCACCGATAACTTCCTCGATGACAACTATCAAGCCTCACAACCACCAATGGACTCAATTATAGACACACATCAGCTCCTCACATCCCAGTAGATATTTGCATTAGGACCAAAATCTCAACGAGGTTCAGTCTGATCATCAAGGAAGACACGTGGGTTAAATAGAATGTAGTAATATCCCCACGTTAGTTTTACAACCATCATTCATTTGCCGAGCTGTGGTGGCACGATTACAGTCTACGATATTCTACCTGTACAGTCTGATAGCCAAGTAAACTGAATGTAATACTTGTTATTCTTCTTGTTGGTGTTCCACGGTTCCCAGAACTTTCAGAACATTTATTACTGTACTATGTACGACTTATTCTTTCAAGCACATTGCTACTGTTTATTTGTGAGAACTATAATGTAAATTCCTTTTTTTTACATATTACTTGTTCGTAAAGCACTTTGTTTTTAATATCCAGCAAGAATTTATGGACCAAATTATATTTCGGCAGCAAAATATGTGCTAATCGGATTCGCTGCTCCTGTATACACTATTGTCGGTATGTGTAGTTATAATAATATTGTATAAACGGAATCGCGTAATCCAGATTTTTTATCTCTTTCTACAGCCACGACTGATACCTGACTAACATCACAAAATATACCAACGGCTGATAACATCACGTCTTGACTGCATCGGGAACTCGTCGAGACATATTTGTAACTTTGCAGAAATTTTCAGGACTATTGAAGGATACCAACAAACATCACAAACTTCCTAATTAGAGACAAACCGATGAGTTGTTCACCACAGACATTTCCATTCCTATGTGACAAATTCTTCTTCGACATTATCCTCTTATTTTTGATGAGATTAAAAAACGCTTAAACTATATAATATATAGTATACATCACATTAACTCCTAATTATCCACTCTAATTGAAGGGATAGGGGTGAGGATGCCACGCATATATTCTGTGTAGTAAAACTGTTCTTCTGCTATAATCGAGAGTCAGAAAATAGTGTGACCTCGGAAATATAAGAGCATTAAAGGAACATTGTAAAATCAAGGTTATACTTCAAATATTTTAAGGTATATTGTTTTATGGTGCTGTGGTTAATCCGCAAGTGGTTAATCCGTGCGCGGCTATATATATATATATATATATATATATATATATATATATATATATATATATATAGGATGTACAGCACAAACTACTGATAACAACACCACGTAAAGCCTGGACTAAATTGGAGATGATAATATAAGTGGCAAGATGTTGTGCGACGATACTTATGTGAGCAATGTGAGAACATTGTACGGAGATAGTCACCTCTTGCGCTCCACCATCAGGTATTACTTCATGTATGTTACGTCAAGTAAACATAGACTCATGTTTCGAGTGCTCAGGATTTCAACCTGGACCAATAATACGCAGGTCAAGACAGTAGTAGTAAGATAAGTTAGATATCTGTGTAGCGCAAGAGTGGACTAACTACAATACTCTGTTGCCACACTGTGCATGTAAAATATCATCGTCAATATTTTGCCACTAACATTGTCGTCTCCAATTTATCCCAGGTTTCGCGTGGGGAGCGTGTTTCTGGACATCCTGTATATATATATATATATATATATATATATATATATATATGACATTCTCCACGGCACAATTTGTTGCAAGAACAATATTAAATAGTACGTTTACAACATAATTTCAGTCTGAATTCAGCACTGAATGGACTGACGTGTCCGAATTAAAGTGTTACTACAAACACACCCTGAATAGAAACTGAAGTGAGATAATATAGTGCAGTCGTAGATGTGCATTGGAATGTAGAATCTTGATTGAAGCGCTTACATTAAATATCCGTACGAGCAGAATGAAGACGAAGTCACCACAGTACTTAGTAATCTCCTGGGATAGCAAAAAAAAAAAAAAAAAAAAATAGTAAAACAATAAAACGTTTATTTTTTCTAGAAATAATGGAAAGTGCAAAACAAATGAAAGTAATTGTGCTGACGAATAAATTGAAACCAATATAAACAAATGTTAGACTCTTGGTATTTGAGAGTCATTTGTTATGTAGAATGAATGGGTTCGTGGACTGACACCATTACTTAAGTTTATCTGGTACACATCTCTATAAAGTCCACCTATCCATAATTTCAATGATCTTGTTTGTCATTTAATTCACTGTTGAGCTGAAAAATTGTCTTACACAATTTTCTGTCTGGTTTGACTCTATGTTTAAGTGTCGATATGACTGAAAGTTCTACTATCGCATTTCAGTCCATGTTCGTTTTTCTCTCCATGTTGACTCAGCTAGCTGATTGGTCGTGGTGTATGCTCTGACTGATGTCAGTTACCCAGACTGCAACACACAGACAAGTGACGTCCTAACAGAGGTAGCAACCCCCGCATACTATGTCCAGTCATATACCAACCATACTCTCGTGTGATAAGTGAAGTTGTACTGTTGAAACAACTCAAGTCCTTGTTGTGTAATACAGACGTTATTTGAATCTACATAACAGAACTTATACCTCGTAATTTATATTACTTGTTATTTCATCGATCTCCTTGTTTTATTTAACGTCTTCGTTTAATGTAATGTAGTTATATAACTTATCACTTTATTGAAAAATTGTTACATAGTTATAATGTTTTGTTGAGTTTGTTTCTTTAATGTCTTAATACATAATTGAAATTGTTTCTTTATTTTACTTCCTTGTTAAAAATTACTTTATATCACTTGCTACTGAGGTATAAATTATTTTGTGAAATATTGTGGACATACGCCATTGCAGTGCTATGACGTCTCAGAGAACCAAGTATGACCCAAGGAAAACAATAAACGAAAAACAACAGATACATAAACAAAAATAATACCAAAAAAATTCCAGGAGGAATTCTGTCACATCCGAGGACATAAAAATAAACGTAAATTTACAATTCAAAACAAATAACGAAGTAACAAAACTGAGATAACTGGAAACACCAAAGTTAAGGCATCACAAACAATAACTAGGACAAGACAATGTTACACACTAAACAGTATGACACAATAGTGACGTCACATACACAAGACTAGACGAAACAACTATGAAAACACAGAAATACACAACTTTTGTTCGGACGATTTAGTCTGTGATTTGACCGGATACCTCATGTCATATGTTAGATTTTATTTATGTACGTGTTTACTTCAGCCAGCTTGGCTTGTTATGTTTTACTTGGTTCACTCTTGGTTTTCTGAGACATAATAGCGCTAGAGTGGCATATGTCTAAAATATTTCATAGAGTTTCTTGCCAACTTTGCAAGAATGCATTAACTTGGTTATAAACTTGTTAGTTTATTTATATGTCTTTGTTGAACTTGGTATTTATGATCACTTGTTACATAATTTAAATTGTCAATTGCTTGTCTAATTTAATGTTTATTTCATAGAACTTATTACTTCATGTTACTATTTTTTAACTTTTTAATAAGTATAGTTTAGTATTTTACGAAAGTTATTTATTTCAGTTATCGTTGTTCATGTTACTGTTTTTCACTTGTTATTACTTCAAAAATGTGTTATATTATTTTAATTTGTTGTTAAACTGAATATTTTATATGAATTATTTCATTGAACTTGTTCATTTAATGTACGTCTTGTTGTTTTAATGTGTTATTTTATGTTGGCTGTTGTTTCATTGGACTTGTTACTTTATTTAAATTACTTCTTTGAAATTGTTAGAACGCATCACATGTTTTTTCGCTGAACTCGTTTCTTTTAATATATTTGTGAAATTTGTTATTTTATTCATGTTACTTCATAGAACTTGTTCGCTTGAAGGTATTATAAAAGATTATAATTTTATTCGTTTGAATGCCTGGTAAAGTGTCACATGTGAGCTACATGCTGCCTGTTACAACAGACAACAGCGCTGCTGGAGATCCTGTATCTTTACACCGAGCAGTTCTGAACACTTTACAAGCTGCACGCTGTGCGTTCTACTCGCTCTTACTTCGAGTGTTCAGTGTCAAGTCTGCTGCGTGTACCGAGATACCAATGTAGGAAAATATATTGTATTTAATATTTAATTGTGAATAAAGTGAATGTGTCTTGCGCTCACAGGTTGTTTGCATGTTGTTTTATAAGTAGGCCTACAATATGCGGGAAGTTTTAAAAGTAAATATGCCAATCGAAAGTAAGTAAAACCAACAATACACGTCACGTAGTAGGCAGTTTAATTTGTATATATTTGATAAGTTAAGTCTCCTCGTGACGCCTTTCTGATACCTGGAGGCAACACACTGTGCTCTATCTATGTGTAGCACCTTCCCCCTTCTCCTCTCTCCGGACAATGACCTTGCCATAGACAAATGCTATTGACCTATTCTGCAATTGGTTCCCTTCGTGTTTCTCATGCGCACAAAAGCCAGCGGGTCATGGACAAATTCCGAAATCGTCTCGCGAGGTGTGTCGCAAATGGCAGCCATCACCTTCCTGACTACTTTTTTTTCTCAAAACCACACAAAAATATTTTGAGTTACCCTATCAAGTGCAATGCTGATATCTGGCGTATATAAGTTCGTTGTTGCATAATTAATATTTCAAATTGGGTATACCTTTTTGGCTCGTCCTGTACATATATACACATGTCCATGTCTAAGTAAAACAAATTTAATGTTAATTTTTATCTACGGTAAAAGTTTAAACATACAAAGACATGAATAACAGCAACTAACAATACACACAAAAAACTTTATTACGTCCATCAGACACTTTGACATCTACCTGAAGTTCCAGTTATATAAAGAAGTTCGTAGGCTTTCACAGCCGTTGTCTACAGGGTCTGGGCTTCTGGGTTGTAGCCGCGTCAATGTCGCACCACAACAAGCCCATCCACGATTGGCCAATCATCCCAGCCAATCAGGAGCGAAGTCGACAAGGATTGGCCGAACAACTCAGCCAATCACAGCCAAGGAGGTCGTGGATTGGCCGACAGCCTTAGCCAACCAGGGAACACCCAGGTACAGCCTACAGTATATAAAGACAGAAGGACTTCGCAGAGGCTCAGAAGGAAATAGTTACTGCGACTAGAAACTCCACCCTTGAAGATGGAAGCTGCAATACTGTCCGAAACGTCGGGAAGAAATGCGACATTTACGTGGCTACAACCCAGAGGCCTAGACCCTGTTCCAGTTATATAATTCATGCAAAACACTCAAATACAAAAAAATACAGCTATATTATTTATTATTTCATCATTTTCGACCCAAGCAGTTCGACACAGATTTTTTACAAATACAATTTCAAACCGACATGTAAGCACTAATATTTACATAATGTGTTTTAATATACATCTCACAGTGTTGATTCCGCAGTAAAGGGTGCAAATATGCATTCGGTGACAAAAAATTACCAGGTTAGATATAAAACATGTCAAAATAAACATTACTACAATACTTTCTATACCTAAATTAAAATATTTTGCAATAATATTTTTCTTACCTTCATAGAGGCAAAATGATAAATGCCAGAGTCAAATTCTAATGTCTTAACTAAAGATTTCTCAGCTGAAAGAATAGTCAAGAGATTCGAACGGTATTCGCCAATAGAAGAATGCATGTAGTACTTAACCAGTTTAAGTTTGCTAATGACTCTTTCCGCAGAAGCCACAGAAATTGGTATTGAAAGAAACATTTGCAGACAAATTCAGATCTGGGGAAACAAACACTGTAAAACGTTTTGGTAAATTTTGTTCAGTAGTTCTAATGTTGATGTCACACTGCCGGATGCACATAAACCAGTCTTGTAGAATCTTGTAAACACGTCTGAAATCTTCCTGTAGACCACTGCTTGTCAGATCACGTGGTTCAATTATGAAAGTAACAAGAACTTACAACTGTTTCAATACTATGCTTGTGACTAAAAGGAAACGCCAATTTTTCAGATCCATAGTCATCAAAAAAAATATATACTTTTTTCTAGTAAAATGCTGACCCGTCTTCAAAATTAAAGCCACGCAGTGTTATAATAACTTAATTATGCGTGTATGTGCACACATTATAAAGGTCTGACTCTTAGACTTAACTTGTGATTACATGACACGTTAAAGGTCAAAATTTTTCTGTTTTTGAAACTTAAGCATAGAAAAAAGTAACATATAAATTAGTATTAATATTAAAATATTTCATAGTGAATATAAAATACTGAGGATGTAAAATAAACCCGTTAATATCACTGGTACAAATTATAAGCTTTTCTAATAAATCCAAAGACTTAAAAAATTCAAGAACATTCCTTTGATTGATATAAGATCTTCCTCCATGTCCTGCGTAGTGTCTTTATTCGCCAAGGATTATAGTATTATGTGGCTTATATATTTTATGATGGACAAACACGAAATACAGTAAGTATAACATGTCATTATACAAATCTATGGAATGTAAAAAACACGTTGTGGGATGATAATAATAATAGTAATAATAATATCAGTGATATTGAAGGTGTCAAGTTTCTTGTACCTTTCACGCCAACCTCTGTAAGTTTACGAAAATCTGTAAACCATGTCGTAAGGTGGTTGCTGAAATCTGCAACCTGCCCTTACCTGAAGAGATCCAAGAAGATCGAAACACGGGTACGACATACCCGTGTTTCGATCTTCTTGGATCTCTTCAGGTAAGACTTACCCGTGTTTCGATCTTCTTGGATCTCTTCAGGTAAGACATACCCGTGTTTCGATCTTCTTGGATCTGTTCAGGTAAGGGCAGGTTGCAGATTTCAGCAACCACCTTACGACAAGGTTTACAGATTTTCGTAAACTTAGAGGTTGGCGTGAAAGGTACAAGAAACTTAACACCTTCGATCACATACCGCCAAGAAACACAGTTTAATCAGTAATATTGTTTACAAGATGAACTAAATTAGGTATAAGTAATTATAAACTAACGACATGTTCAATACCGAGATCAGCTTTGAGATCGTCGGCTTTGTTTTGTTGGCGAAGAAACAATTCAATTGTTTGTTTCCAACCTGACAGTTTCCTTGCTTGTGTATACGATTTTCGCTTATTAGATTAGAAGCAACTAATTAGTGTTAATTGTGGGTGATGCATACAACATCTTTAACTGTATTCCGCTCTATTATACTGGCATGCTCCTGCTGTGCGTAGTATTTCTAGTTGAGGCTTCACCTTCGTAGCATGACTGTACGTTCTTCATAAAACACGGCTGTGTATCTACGCCATGTGGTGCATTCTAGACGTCCCCTGCGCCTGAATGTATGCAACACCTTGTGACGATTGTATGTGCGGGTTGCCTGCATGCAGGCGTGCCAGTCTGTACTGCTGTTATGACGCAGTAACATAGGAAGGTACTAATGGTATGTAAATACCGATATTACATGGGGACTTATTGCGCTTGTTTGTGGCCCAATATTTAAATAATAACTCTTGTAAACCAACATTCAACTGCTTGGAATACTTTGAAGAATGTTGTACAAGATTGTTTGACATTTTAAGTACGTAATGTATGAAGTGTAACTTTAAAATTACCATTTATAAAAGTATGAGGCAATATTTTCATAAATTCTTTTCAAAGCAATATTTCTTGATAAATCTGACGCAGAACGAATTTTTTTTGGAAAATTAATCTCTAAGATAGGTCCATTGAGAGTGAATCTGCGTGATTGTTGGCTAGATAGGTATGGCCAGTAGGTGGAGACAACATGTTCAGTTTAATACGGGAAACTTGTATAATGTAGTTAGTATATCGTGTCACAGGATTGGTTTGTCTGTGATGGAGACTCTTGTGTAACACGTCGCTCTGACGACAGTAACGCACGAGAGCAATAATAATTCTCTGATGCACAGTTTCCACGACATTGCCAACAGCAGCTCCTTGAGGCGAGGGCGAGGGAAACTGTTCAACTACAACTTTCACGTCAGAAAATGCCGCGTGTTTACAAGAAAGTGCAAGGTAAAAGAGTTTCTACAACCTCTGGAAAGTATTCAAATAAAAATATTATTTCAGAAAATTTAATTTATTGAGAAAGGTTGAATAAGGTGTGACCACAGAGTTGCTCGACTTTGTAACTATAGAGACAATATTTCAGGAGGAGTGCGGTGTCGCCTTAAGGGGCCCGCCTACATAGCGCCTTAGCGGCCGTTCGACCTCATGGACATGGAGTTTTCCCTCACAAAAGCGGGATTGGGTCAACCCCTGTTGTGGAGGAGGTTGTCTCTCGCTCTCTCTATTGTCCTTACGGCTCGGTCTCGCGAATCCTTCAATTTCCACAACACTGGCTGCATATTTGCGCACGACACATATTACAAGAACAAGATTTACTCAAAATGTTCAGTTGTTACAAGGTACAAACAGTCACGGGATCGAAAGCTACAGGATAGATCTACTAAGGTTAAATGGTTTTTAGTTAAAATAACAAAAAAATAACGGCATCACACAAGCCGGAAAAGGCACTAATTTTGAATGTAAATACCCTATTTTCTAATTACTTAAGAAACTGATAGAACTGAAACCATTTACCCTTAGTGTGAGGTACCTCAATATCTTTAATATGTCAAACACACAATCTTACGACTACTAATTTCTGTGAAAAAACGATTCTCCTGAACCTCTACATCACAACTTTCATGGCGGGTAGGCGGGCCCCTTAAGGCGGCTGCCTGGTGTGAGGTGAAAATCAATGAGGTGCTACGAGCGACGCCGGCCGGCACATGTATTGTGATATATGCTGTTCACTGTTAACTGAGCACTCAACAGAAATTGTAATTAATTAAAAATATGATTTATTGGACCAATACATGTTAACTTTTGAGACTGTTGAAACGTTTACACTTGTCTTAAGTTACACGGAAATTTTCATATTAAAAATTGTAAATATGGCTGCAGAACGGTTGAAAGAAAACTATATACAGTGTTGACTTTATCATGAACGGCCTATATCGCTTCTACGCCCTACGTTTTTACTCCGGGACGTTTAAGTGGTGATCCCATCGTTTTATTGGACCCGTCACTATCAAAGTCCAGTGTAGTTTCATACCTCAGTTTTGAACGGGTCGTGTACACACTCACTGAAGAAAAACCGTCTGAAAAAGCTGGTTTTTGCCCAGTTTGAGGGTTTTAAAATAACGTGTGTGACGTCTTTAAAGTCACTTCCACAAGAAGCCTGGAGTGTGTTTTGTTTTCATAGATAAGTTCTCTGGGCGCACGTTTACTGGTCTCTGAGGGAAATAACAGAACTCCGAGCACGCTTTACATTTATAACTGTTTGTTTATGTATTGACAGGTAACTTACATGCCTAGCCTTCTCAACTTGAAACTGGTTTTCAAGAAGTAATCTAAGCAATTTCATACTTGAGTATTGCAATATTTAAAATCAGAACTTACATTGCACCTGTGTTCATATTGATGGCGCGGTCTACCGCAATTTTCATCATTATTATTTTATTTTTTATTTATGCCAAATATTTTTTTTCTTATTTTAGACACAAAATGTGACTAAATTTGACTCTTATGAAAACATTTTATCTCTCATAGTTTTCGCGTAATGGCTTGTTAAAGTCATATTTTGCATGTTTCCGTTTTAACGACCACACTAAAACCAACAGATATACCAAACTAAAAAAATTCACAGTGGTTAAAGACATTGCAGGCTACAATGACATGCTCATAAAATTAAATAATAACTATTATTTGAATTTAAAAAAAATGTTAAACTGAAAATAAAAATTTTAAAAATTGAATAATTTTTTAAAAAAATACAAATAATTTTTATTCTTTAATCTTATGAGCATGCCATTGTAGCCTGCAATGTCTTTCTCCACTGTGATTTTTTTCAGTTTGGTATATCAGTTGGTTTTAGTGTAGTCGTTAAAACGGAAACATGCAAAATATGACTTTAACAAGCCATTACGCGAAAACTATGAGAGATGAAAAAATTTCATAAGAGCCAAATTTAGTCATATTTTGTGCCTAAAATAAGAAAAAATATGTGGTACAAATAACAAATAAAATAATGATGATGAAAATTGCGGTAGCCGCGCCCTTAAGAAACTAGCTCCGCTCGCATGCGTCTGCTAAACAATAAGGTGTTGTAGTCAACACAGCAACAACCCTCAGTGCAGTTACGATTGTAAACAACAGAAACACACACACACACACACATATATATATATATATATATATATATATATATATATATATATATATTAGCTGTCCTATCGTGGCTTCGCCCGCGTATTCTATAGAAAAAAGTGACTAACTTTTATTTGCGTATTAGTCGATGGCGTTACTATATTCTCTGTATATATTTATCAATTAAAAAAAATATATCTCTGCTGAGCAATTCTCTAACCTGCTACTCAAAATTGACGATAGGTCATTATGCTGAATCTGATGGACAGATTATCATACCTGCAAGCCTAGGAAGAGTAGTAATGAAAATTACTGATCTCTTAGATAGTGTATATCCTGATATATCCTACATTAGTGAGAAGCCTATTGACCGGTGCAATTCTGACACCAAAAAACAACATGGCCGACGAAATTAATGACGTATTGCTGAACAAGAAAAACATGGATCAGCACACCCAGCTAGAAGTACGCAATGAAACAGAAAACATCCCCTAATGATGTTCGAAAGCAAAGAGATATGACGCTGGCTGTAAAATATTACAACAAATACATACAGCTTAACCAGTCCACTTCGCTGAGCGCAAATTGCAGAACTTCTTTCTTTTAATTCATATTTATTTCTGTATGATAATCAATAACTGTCTTTTGTAGAGCAAAAAACATACCGATTGCAACTTTTGATTTATTTCTCCGTGGTCAATATTCACTTTACTACTTTTCACACTCGTAATTGTCGAATTTCGAAAATTCCTGAGTTCTGTTTATAAATATGTACATAAGCTTTATTTTAAAGTAAAAACAACCCCGATATCTCAAATGGTTCAGGAAATACGGATGATTAATTGAGAACACGTTTTATTTTTACCGGCTTTAAGAATGAATTTTTAAAAACCATAAAACTACTTTTAGACACTTACATGAGCGCCATTCTGATGCAAAGATCACGTCGATGTCTTAAGGGTTTTAAGAAAAATAGAGGATTTATTGACAATGCATTTAACGGCTTTTCACCCGCTTAATTTCCGAATTCCGAAAAATCGAAAAATTATGACACATGCAATTGCTTAGACAATGTTTTTATGTAAGAATTTTTAAGTTCATCAGTAGGTCAGAGAGTTATCGAGAATTTCGCGAAAACACGTTTCGTCCCTTTTCACGCTTTCGTTTGCGATTTTCGAAAAATCCTTTCTTAGTGGGTACGTACGCCACTACGCTGAAAATATAATGTTTCTAGATCCAGCGGTTTGGGCTGTGCGTTGATGAGTGAGTTAGACACTTCATTTTATATATAGATATTTAACAAAGTATTAAATATTTAACACACATAGAACACAGAAAATTCCTTTATTACTATAGCTAGTATCTGCGGCTTCGCTTGCTGGATTGTCGATTTAATGCTGTAATATTTAACAAACATAGGAGTTTTGAAAAGTGCAAAATTGTACAGAAATCGTGTTCACGGATATAAATGATAATTTTAATAACGATTTAAAAAGTAAACTGTTTTACAAAATTTCTGCCCCTGTACACCGTTTTGCTCTTCCTCCCCTCCCCCAGATATTAATATAGGAGAATATTGTTGCAGGCGCTCGCAAAACAAATCCTCGAAGTTGTTTATTTGTATTATTTTAATGTACGTAAAAGAAGTGTGAACCAACAAACACGCCTTGTATTCATAATATTACTGTATTGACACAATGTTACAATAATTCACCTAGAATACAAGGCGACATAGACTCAACGTATCCTAGCAGTAAGACAACACGTGACATCCAGAGACATAGGACAAGGAACCGGCCATGGCCCCATCCCCACATTCACTGTTATCTTTCAAAATGGCCACCATTACAACACTAAACTCGTGTCATATTAAATATGGACGTCAAGTTGACTAAATATCTAGCTTGGTTTCCATCTGTACATTATTGACCACAATACATCACATTGTATTTTATTCATACAAAACTTTCTACCAAGACCGTGAAGAAAGACAACGTAAAATATTTATTATGGCAGGCTACTTTTCAGAGTAGAGGACTTACGAAACTACAAACTTTACATTTCATTGTTTTCATGACTGATTGCAACATCATATGTTGTATGAACCGTTATAATATTACCTAAGCTATGACACTATGCTAATAACTGCAAATGGCCGCCCTTTAGGAAGTAAGCTGTTTATATGGTCGAATAAAAATCAATTATATGGATGCTCAACACTGTGCGTGTGCAGAGGTTGAAAGAAGCTTCGCAGTGTTGTGTTACTACTGTATTTAATATTAATTATGTTTGACCTCCCAGAGTTGGTCGGTTGTATTCAGTCTGATTCACGACTGAGCTTGTTAATTTAGCGTGCTGATAGCTTATGAAAAGTAAGTGAAAAATAGTTTCTATGTGGCCTTAAAGTGAACTATATAGGGAGTAATGAAGGCCAACAAAACAACTTTAACATTTAATATTTCAATACGTAATTTCAAAAACTTCTTTGTTTTGACACTATTGAACAGTATCACTGCCTAGTACCAAATGACAGTTAATTGTATTTTTAAATAATTTAATTCCCATAGTCTATTTTCAGCGCAGCAGTACTTCCAGTGCAGTGCATTTAACGGACAAATTTAAAACACGTATCTAAATACTTTTCCACAATCTAAGACCACGCAATATTAACACTATTCGTCCAGATCGCACTGTGACAGTAAAGGCGCGTTTTCCTAGCTGCGGAATAACCCCGCAGCGGAGAACGGAATCCGGAGGGCGGAGTCCGCACTGTTCGTCCGCTGCGGAGAAGCGTTTTCCTACAAACTGCGGAAAGTACATTTGGAGCTAGTGTGTCGAAAATGAAAAGGGTGCGTGCTGCGTTACTGATGGAGTACTTAAATGACATAGAAGAAGAAATGGATATTGTTGTTGAACGGTTATCGAAAGTAAGGAGGCCAGCCAGTGAAGTATACAACACTAGAAGGAACGAAGGGGTGTACAAAATCCTCATTCAGAAACATC
>PNEQ01015572.1:0-16640 GCA_003012365.1 Medauroidea extradentata
GGATAGCAGTTGGTTGTCATTCGAAAGAGGTTTATAATATCTGCCCTTAGGGTCGTATGTATAAACGGCTTTTGAATGACTACCAACTGTTCACCAATACTTTCTCTATGGGGATAGCAGTTGGCTGTCATTCGAAAGAGGTTTATAATATCGGCCCTTAGGGTCATATGTATAAACGACTTTCGTACCAACTGCTCACCAATACTTTCTCTATGGGGATAGCAGTTGGTTGTCATTCGAAAGAGGTTTATAATATCTGCCCTTAGGGTCGTATGTATAAACGGCTTTTGAATGACTACCAACTGCTCACCAATACTTTCTCTATGTGGATAGCAGTTGGCTGTCATTCGAAAGAGGTTTATAATATCTGCCCTTAGGGTCGTATGTATAAACGGCTTTTGAATGACTACCAACTGTTCACCAATACTTTCTCTATTGGAGATAGCAGTTGGCTGTCATTCGAAAGGGGTTTATAATATCGGCCCTTAGGGTCATATGTATAAACGGCTTTTGAATGACTACAAACTGTTCACCAATACTTTCTCTATTGGGGATAGCAGTTGGTTGTCATTCGAAAGGGGTTTATAATATCGGCCCTTAGAGACCCGGATATGTGACGGGTTCAACGACCAGCCGGCTGAACTCCATAGTCCTGTGTACACTCTGTCCTCAGCTACAGGGATATTTCAATATAGGGGTAACTGAAACTGAAACTAACATATCTACCAAAAGTCAGCATGTATAAAAAATTCCGGGTTTTGTTGAAGAGTTACCTGAGTGACTTTGGAGATGCCTCAGTACAACATCCTGGATCAGAAATGCTGTGCTATTTTTTTATATACTCTGTGATATGTATAGTATATGGACGTGTCAGCAATTCAGTCACCATTTCTTTTTAAACCTCCTGTACTTGTCCACTGGCTGCTGCTCCATTGAGTGCTAGCGTGGAGTCGGTGAGTTGTTTCATGCAAGTTTGTTATTGGTGCAAATTCCGCAAGGTTTGATTTCGATAAACAACGATCGAATCGGGCGTAGGAGTTGAACATCTAGCGCCTCCTCTAATGAATTCCCGTAATTTCTGGGTAACTAATTACCATTCAACTTACCTTTCAAACCTTCTAAAATTCTAACACTTGGTAAGACTTAACAACCTTTATTATGATCCACTCATGCCGTGCTGATTCTTGGGTGTATCAGTGTGAGGGTAATTTATGCTAGAAAAACGACAATGACAAATAAACATATCATTAATTATCTGCACACCAAACCCAGTTTCTTTGGTTGTGTTGCAGTGTATAAGCCTTGCACACATATACTACCAAACGAATTTAAAAATAATTTTGTCTTGTCTAAAATTATGGCTTATAACGTCTCGAGAACACAGAAGTGTGGCCACGAGGGTAGGACAGACTGCATAGCAATAGCCACATCTGTGTTTAGTGTCAAGCGCCTGTTACTATGCAGCCTGTCCTACGTACGTGCTTACACCGCTGTGTTTTTCAGGCGTTGTAAACTACAATATGAACTCATTTAAATTATACTAACATATTTCTCCTAATTTAGGTGCACACGGCTTTTGTATCGCAATTGGACACTGGCTTGCTGAATACCCATGAGTTTGTGTGTATATATACAAATACATCGCAACTCCAGCAGACTAAATCTAGTAAAAGTAAAATAGATAAACAGAGCATGATTCACTACTAACTGTAATAAACTCACCGCAAGATGCACGACCAATCAGGAGGCAGCTGCACTGTCAAAGGAATTCTGTTACTTTTTGTCTCTTTTCTCCTTGTTTCGTCTGTGTTCACGTCAATAAGTGTCTGTTATCATTTGTGATGTCATCGTCGTCCTCATCCATTTTGTCGTAATATTTCATACAACTTACTTTGTTGTACTATATGGTCCTTCATTAGCATCGTTTTTTACGTCGCCTTTTTTCATACAACGACTATATTACGTTCCGAAATTAATTTGTGTTTTTTCTATTTTTTCTGTTTCCGTGTCGTATTTTGGGATGATACGTTAATATTCCTTGCCGGAATTGTCTGTATGCTATTTGTTGACAACAGCTAATAATGTTTTTTTATTGTTTTTTTAGTTTTGTGTGGTGTTTCTGCTGAACGGCAAAATTCGCCAGCAATTGTGTATGTTTATAAAAAGTTGTTAAGTTTTAAAATTATTATTACTTTACGGAGATGGACCCTTTCGAAAAACACGAAAATTTATATATTTATTCGATTACGGAAGATCCCACTTCACCCTTATCGGCTCCTAAGACCTCGATGTTAAAATGCTGTGAAACCCTCTCACATCCATACCTTCGCTTTATTCTTCACCGCTCTGTCCATTTGCGTCCATCGGTCGAACTAGTGCAAAAATTCCTCCTAAGTTTTTTACCTATTATTATTATTATTATTATTATTATTATTATTATTTTGTTTTGTTTTTTATTTTGAAAATGTTTGGTACAGTGGCGAGGCGTAGCTTCCGCATCATCACTGCACTGAACATTCCCCCGTTTAATGTGACTTATTTAAGCAACCTCGAGTAAATGTCGCGAGACAATTGTAGAGAGACGATTTTTTTTAGACAAAGTGGACAAACACAAATTTTACATTCAGCCAGACCTGGAAATCGAACCCAGAATCCCTCGTACCTAAGTCGGTTGCTCGGCAAACTCCGAACTAGCGTATCTAGCAGAGTGGCGCAGTGGAAGCGTGCTGGGCCCATAACCCAGAGGTCCGTGGATCGAAACCACGCTCTGCTACTGATTATTTTTTCATCTTCAGTAATCTAATGGAGTTAATATTTTGGTTGGTACGGAATAGCTTAAAGGCGAAATCTATGTGAAGGTGATAGTTACTTCCTAAAATATGACGAGTAAATATTTCCTTAACATAAAATTACTTCTAAGGCTCTTCTCTAGGTGAGCGGTAACATGAATTTAAACAAATATAATTAACAAAATAATTTATAAACTATTACAAATCAGTTTTGCATTATCTCCTGTTTCGTCTTTGCAGTGGCAAGTCTTTAAAATTAAAATATGTAATGCATTATACTGTACATAATTTACTTAACGTTTTACTACAGTACATCCGGTACGTTATTTTGTTTTTCCTAGACAAATTTCTTCTTCTTGCTAGACTGCGCATTTTCAATCAGTTTCTGTGTCCATTTTCCTTGAAGTCTTCTTACATCTCGTTTTCCACTCAGCCAGTAGCCGATTGTTAAAAAGTGGTAGTCTATTGGCATTAATTTCTGACATTCACACAACTTATTTTTTCTGCTTGTACAGTAGCGGTTCTATTTCAAGTTCCTTCCGTAGATCAGTGCTGTGAGGGTGACCCTTAATATTGATTTAATAAATGTAATTTGTGTATCTTGAAATTTTTGTTTTATTTCCATTTATTGCCCTGACTTTATTAATATAAGTTAGAATTGCCAGTGCAATAAAATTACACATTTTACTTTTGTGACTTGTCTATGAATTATTGTGCAGATGGTTTGAAAATCATTTAACATTTTGTCTTGATCAACTTCCTTAACACACGGAATATAACATTTTAATATTGAAAATATCGTAAAAAATTACAGTATTAAATTGTTTCGTGTGCTATAAAATGCCATCAATGTATTCTTTGTGGAACATGTCTTATTTCGGAATGAATCTTGCCTCCCTCTCCGCACAAACAAAACCACATCTACGGGGTCAAAGTTAGCGCGGCTGGTAGGGCGCTAACCTCGTACCATGGCAATCCAGGTTTGATTATCGACGGGGTCGACCTGAATTTTCGCTTGCGAGAAATATGCCTGACTAATATGTTGCTCAAAGGGTTTTCTGGGGGATCTTAAATTTCCCCCAACAATCCATTCCGGCACTGATCCCTACTCACCTCATATGATCCCTCACCAACACTGAAAACTCCCTGTTAAGGGCACTAACTACCAAGCGCTTCAAATACAGTGCAGTATGTCCGTAAATACGCTTTTAAAAGAAACTATTCCGATGTCTTTGAATGTTTCTTGCAACGGGACAGAATGACAAACTGTATTATTGTGGACATACGCCATTGCAATAGTATATCGTCCCAGAAATCTTAGACAGAGACTAAGAAAAACAAACAACGAAATACGACAAAAGAGAAAACAAGCCGAGTTGGCTGTAGTCAACACATCCATAAACCAAAACAACAGAACATGAAGACCCTGTGTCATTTTGTGTCTTCATCGTTGTGTCGTCTAGTGTGTTTGTTGTCTGTGATGTCGTCGTTGTTATCCTGTCTCGTGTCAATAATTGTATTCGTTCCGGTATTGTCTGTGCTATCTTAATTGTGATGTTTTGAGATTTACATATTGGTTTGTTTTGTATTTCGACTTTTATTTTTTGTTGTTTATCATTATTTTCCCCTTTTATTAGTTGTTGACTAATGCCTTATGGAATCTTGCACCCGTTGTGTCAACGTGCTAAAAACGGCATTTTAAATCTGCCGTACTTCAAAATGTACTAACCGGACGTATGTGAAACTCAGATAGCAACGCGCACTGAACTTTGCCTCAGACTTTCTGCTAACAAAATTGTATGGTCGCCACTCTTAAGGGCTAGTTCCTTAGTTTTGCGATGATTTCGAAAATATGTATATTTTTATTGCCATCTACTACTCATATCAAAATTTTGCTCCACAGATTTGACATTAATATCTAATAATCTGTAACGGAGATTTTTTGTAGTAACGTACTGAACAGTGTTTTTAAATTTCGTCACCCAAATAACCACGTTTTTTTGTCGTGAAAATAATCAAACTTGAAGCAAAATATTTATTTTGCTGACGATTTGTACATAATTTCAAAAATCGAATACACAGTATTGTGCATCGTGTGACTGCACACTGTCTCAATTTTTTTCAAACATTTTTGTTTAAAATTATATGAGTTATTTGCACCAGTCTGAAAAAAAAACTAAGGAACAAGCCCTTATGTTACACAGTAAAAATTGATCGACAGGAACCTTGCAAGCTGGTTCAGCGCTTGGCTTGTCATAACGACCGAGCCGCGTTGGACTCGCATTCTGGAGGACCTGGGTTCGATCCCAGCTCTGGACATCCTTATTTCGGTTTTCCATTGTTTCTCCAAATCGCTACAGGTGAATGCTGGGATGGTTCCATAACGGCCATGGCCGTCTGCTCTTCCAGCTGCTGTCATTGTACCAAGTAGTGTGTCATTGTCTCCTATGACCACTCTGTCGACGATACGTAGAAGCACACTCACCTTACCTTGTTACAGCAACGCGGCATTAGATAAGCACTTCAAGATCGCCCTTATATCTCCGTCACGCCAGAGCCTCTAACATATCGATGGCCCAGTGCAAAAACGATAAACAACAAATAATTTCCAGTTTTGAGTAAAATGCATGTAGAAATATTTCCGTTTCGCCTAAAATCTGTTAATTGACATATTTGGTTGGTGTTAATTTAAAGCACGATTACAGAGGCAACTGTTTAAGGTATTTGTAATGTTTATAGTCTGCCTTTGCTGAAATTATCACACTTTAAATTTAAAAAAATAAAGTTTTTAGAATAAGGTGTCACGTTATTAAAACAAGGGAATTTACGTGTTGTTTTACTCTTCTGCTGAGTAGAATGCACTTCTGTATATGTGTTGGTGAGCCAAACTAAAAAATGCAAATATTTAAGTTGTTTCCCTTTTGAACCGGGCCGTCGATATCTTCATTCCCAAATCCGTCTTCCCCATTCCTCTGCCCACTGGCTGTACCGCTAGTTTCGAGCACCACTTGGCGACACTGTGCATGGCCTCGTCGCCCGACCATTCAGCCAGAGACGTGCATACTGCATGTGTGTAGGTGAAGGTGTGGGGGTCGGTGACGAAGCTGGAGCAGGAGCAGTACAACGACCTGTACGACCGGGAGCCGTTGTTCTGCAAGCTGCGCGCGCACATCTGCAGACAAGGAGAGCCGGTGGACTGGAAGATACACAAAGACTCGCATGACGAGCTGCTGGAGAAGGTGTCTAGCGGCAAGGCGGAGCTGCCCATGCCGGATCACGTGTGAGTCTACATATACATTCAATACTTAAAATGCATCGTTATGTGTGTGTCTGTATATATATATATATATATATATATATATATATATATATATATATATATATATATATATATATACACACACATATATACATATATATATGTGTGTGTGTGTGTGTGTGTATGTCACGGCCGTAGAAGAACAGGTCTGGAAACTCGCCTGGAAACTTGACCCCCTTGTTGTTTGCCTGCAGTTCACCAAGTTACCGATAATGCCATACATTTTTGGTGCTGCAATACGGGCGGTCGGACTCAAACTCCGTCCACTTCCCTCCTACTAAGATAAACGATTATCAAAAACTATTTTTTATCTATTTATTAAATACTGCCTCCGCTCACAATTTTAAAGCATGGCTCCAGCAATCTTTATTTTATTTATAATGTTAACAATGGAATAAAAGTGGGCGGAGTTTGAGTCCGACCGCCCGGAAAACAGCGCCAAAAAGTACGACATTCTCGGCAACTTGACGAACTACAGCCAAACAACAAGGGGGTCAAGCAAAATACATTGGTAGATAGGCGAGTGTCCAGACCTGTTCTTCTACGACCGTGGCCTATATAATATATACGTACACAGACACACGGTGACCAGAAACAAACGAATAATAAACACGCCACGCGAATCCTTGGCTAAATTGTTGACTATGACGTTAAGTAGCAAAATATTGTACGACATTTTACGTGAACAATGTGGCAATACAGCACGGAGATAGTCACCTCTTTCTTTCGCTCCACATCCACGTCCACTTTATGCATGTTACGTCAATTAAACATAGAATCATGTTTGGACTGCTCGGGATTTTAACCTGCACCTATAATATGCAGGTCAGAACAGTAATAGTAAGATAAGTAAGATATCTTTAGAGCGTAAGATGGGACTAACTACAGTCCTATGTTGCATATATATATAAAATCGACAAATTACAGGAAATTAAAATAATTATCCATATAAATGGAGTTCAGTCAATCCGCGTTATGTTGAACATTCGTATAAATTGCATACTCCAAATGTAATGCTCTCCTTTACGACAGCGTATACAATTTCAGTGAGCACAAGAATTCAGAACTTGAAAATTTTTCAGTTTTTATTCTTGTACAATGTCGATAGTTTTTTAAGTAAAAAAAAAAAACTTGGCCGTGGCGCTTTCTTTTTTGTTTTGTTGGATCCATATGATCATTTTTTGTACATGGTGCTACAAATATAATTGACAAGTCATATAACACATAGTATAATTATATAAATTCATAACGATTACTAAATGTGTTTTATTCAGCAAAACTGAAATCATTCATGATGCTTTGATCTTCGTAATTTTCTTCTATACATCAAAATCTGTCACCGGTATCTTCATTAATCTGAAACAACAAAACAAGAAAGCTTATTTTATTTTTATTTTGCAGGGTTTATTTACGTCCCCAGGTTTTATGCTGTCAGGCTTAGTAAGGGACGGCTGACAATCTATCTTAACATCTATGCTCGTGCGGGGTTTGGAACCCAGGACCTCTCTCACCGAAGGCCGTCATGCTAACGATTACGCTACGGAGCCCGGCACAAAACAGTAAAAGACGCAAGAGATTGTACTGATGATATGAGTGGACTATTTAATTTTTATGATTTAAGTATTCTTCTGCTGACTACGAAGCAAGGAAAACCACCTAAAATGGGGTAGCGTGCTCGCCAGTTCTGTTGGTATACAGGTGTCTAACATTCACCTACAGTGTTTTTTGTATTAGTATTAATTTTTTCAAGCTACCTTACCTTCTGAGAAATTAGAGGCCTTAGGTACGAGTTTGTCTAAAGGTTTTGATTCATATAACTATTAAAAACCGTTTCAAATTATTTCGCAAACCATGAACTCAGTTTTAGCAATACGGTGGCTGGTGAATAGGCAACCCATCCTGCATACGGAGGATCAACAACGGGAAAGCCCCATCGAATGAACATTGTCAGAAACCAACATTATACGAACAAATTAACATTAGGAAATATCCTAAGTGTAGTTTTGTAAGTGGCATAGGACATAAAAAGGTACAGCTTTCTGACTTCTGAGCTGACAAGTATCCCATGATTCTATATAATCAACAATCGGTGGGTGGACGTAAGATAATGGGGCCCACAAAGTCCAACATGTACCAGGCCCCAAAATTTCTATCAGTTCATAGGTGGTAAATTGTCCAGCTCAGTGTAGAAACGAGGCCCACAATATAATGATTGCACGGGCTGTGACAAAACCAGAGATAAATGCACGTTTGGTGCGTGAAGATGTTTGACGTATGCCTATAATGTAGTTGGTACCACGATACGTTAATAGTAGTGATAATGACTTAACGGACCCAGTTTCGTGACTGTGGAAGAGGAATGCGTTGTTCTGAAGGCAATACCTGAAAGCACAGCAGTACAGACACACCATTCATTCGAGGTTATGCAGGCTGAGGTATCACAAACAATTTCATAAACACTGTGTTAGAGACTTGTGGAAGAGTAAATAAGAAACTACTATCTCGTCGTGCTGTGGTGCACTACGCTACTATTGCATGATTGGAGTGACCTGACCTATAAGTTCCTTAAGGAAATGGTACCGATTCGTCAAAGCACAGGAAAATAAATTGGACTTGTAATGTTAAGTGGAGTTCATATTTACACGTTTAAATTTGCGTCGATTAATGCATGTACATTTATCGTGGTAAACTCACGATCGTATTTATTTTCCTTTGGAATACGTGCAGTCATGACAATTTCCGGAAACTTGGATTCTCTAGGCCAACATTCGGTAACTAAACCAAGTGAGATAATGCCGCGTTTACAAAATAATCACACTTGTCATAAATCCTAGCATTATCCGACAAGGGATGATCTTTTTATGGTCTTGTTGCATATGTTTCAGGGTGGCGTACAAATTGATACCTGACGCAGTCGAGTTCTACTATGCCAAGGGAAACTCCATTGGAGACAGGCTGAGCTTCAAGAAGTTGAACGGATGCAAGACTTGGGCAATTCAGAGACTAATGGCGTAAATATGTGTCGATCAGTCAGTAGCAAAAGCTCCGTCGATTTATCGAATCCAGTACCTGCATGGTACTCACCTGCATGGCGCAATACATGCCATTTTATTTGCCTTTTACAAATATTATTTTTCATTTAGATGGTGGCAGACTTCCAAGGAATTGTTAGTGTGTAAGTCTGATAGTTTATACGAAATCTTAAAATTTTTAGGTAAGTAAGTAGATGTTATTGTCTGACGAAAAGAATTCGCCTTAAGTCAAATGTAACTGTACGTAAGTTCCTGTTTTACGAACGCTACAAATGGTTTTGTATAGAAGCCAAAGCGTTCGCCTTGGGTTTCTTGTGGCATGTCGGGTCAAAGCTATGCGAGGATGCACGTATTGATGACACGACTAACGTTGTGTTCCATATTACAGTTGACTTTCCTTCGCTCCTAGTAATAACGGTGTGATCTATTTTTTTCTTTACTTCTTAGAACGGCTGAATAAATCCGCAGTGAAATAATACTTACAACTACGTACTTCCGTAATGCACTATATCAATACAGGTGAAAATGGAAACAAGTAAATACAATGAAGTGTTTACAAGAATACCTGAATTTGATGCGTACAGTTGCTAACCGACATGCCGTTTGATACACTTCACCCCAAGTACAAACCGCCTTATTTTAAAGTAGAAATGATTATACGGAATAAGAATGTGAGTAAATGAAGCAATATTTCAATCTTGCGGGAAAAAAAAATTGTTGAGGGTTTTATAGCCCCTAAGAAACTTCAAAATACAAAATATAAATTGCTTTTTGAACTATGGTATGAAAAGAAACAATAATTTGTAATTAAATTCCTACTTTCAATAAGTGGTATTGTGTAACGTAATAAATGTGAGAAACAATAGCGCATGTTAAAAAAAAAAAAAAAAAAAAAAAAAAAAAAAAAAAAAAAAAAAAAAAAAAAAAAAAAAAAAAAAAAAAAAAAAAAAAAAAAAAAAAAAAAAAAAAAAAAAGAATCGTTAATATTTTAGTAGTAGATATTTTTTATTCTAACTAGATAGTTCGTAAATATAGTCTTAGTACTGACCGCCTTATTTTATAGTAGAATATATTATACTTTTTTATTAGGGATTTGAGAAATCGTATTAATTTCCTAAGAATATTTCAAGCCACAAGGGATTTTGTACGCCTTAAACAAAACCAAAAATTATTTTAATACTGAAATATTAACTGAAGCAGCCACAGGTGCATATTGTATGCAATGTTATATGGTAGTGATGTACATATCACGATACTTCATCTCCTCACCACGCACACTATATGGTATGTTTTCGACCGGAAACGTATTAGGTACTTGATCAGTTCGCGCTTTGTATCGCTTTGGCAATACGAAATTTTCTTGACTGATTTTGTTGCGCCAATACAACGTTTTGTCAATGGAAAGAGGTTTTCTTCCGAGCTTGCACTAAAAGATAGATCATTGAAGCTCTTTATTTCAAATTGCAGTTGTGCTTATTATATTAGGTGAATATCACAGACAAGTAAAATTTCTCAATTTGAATCAGTTTCACTATAAAAAAAAAGCCCACGCCAAGTTGTCGCTTTTTTTTTTTTTTTTGTAATCCAAAATAAATTTAAATTGCCGTAGTGCAGATATAACTACTACAGTATTCGATATGATCACAAAAATAATTATTGGTATAGTATATTGCATTTCTGGAACATAGTTGGTCTTCTTCCTTTAGTAAACTAACAAAGATCGTTACAAGAAGGACAATGATCACTCTGCCGAAAAAAAATTTAGTAAACGTCAACAAGTATTGGAAATGGGAAATACAGAATTCCCGGCTGAGTAAAACGCTCCAATTTTCTCAAAAAAATGCTGTAATTTTTTTTTTTGGGGGGGGGGGATAATGTTAGTCAAGTTCGTTTTCAGAGAAATGTGTCCTTACTCACTTGCCCTCTCTTGTTCTCTTGGTGATGAATAGCAATACCTGTGAATTAGAATGTAGAACTTGAGAAAGGTCAGTGGCTCGTGACCTTGTCTGAAGAGGTCGTCCTAGGTGCATACGTGTCCTAGCTGTGAATTTAAAACAACAATAACGATTGGTAAGGATGTAGTGTTGTGAACTTCAGAATAAACAAAACAATAGCAGGATAAGAGAACTAGGAAAGAGTTAAAACAATAAAGCACTAGCCAAAGTTACTTAAAATACTTATAGTGAAAAAAATGCAGTGGCTTACTTTGATGAGACGCGCTGAGGAGAATAAAGATAAAATGATGATATGTTATTTTTGTAGTCGGTCTTCAGGGTAGAGGTAACTAAAATTATTAACTAGTATAAAATCGCTATTCATAACTGTTACTCTTATATCTATAGTGGGAACAACAAAAATGTTCCGTAAGTTTTTACTTTCGAAGCAACTCTCTTCTCTGTAGCAGAAACAGAATGCTGTGTACAGTATGTGTGCATTTACACACACATGGTACCTTTCCGGCATTTATGATGTGATTTGTCATATTTAGCAATAAGTGTATTGTACCGCTGTTTCTTAAGGTTATTAAAACAAAACAAAAAATGTCTGTTAAAGTAACTACATCTTTTCCGCCACTTCAATTGTTCAGTTTTCAGTGGTGCGGCTTCACGCACTGTTAATGACTTAACGGTGAATATGTAACCTAATCATCAGAGTACCGGAAATTTCCTGGATTCAACTGTGGAGAGGTTGGATATCTAAGTCATGTATATGTTGTATACTATTTCGATCGAGTCATTATCAGCCAGAAAAATTTTATGAACGTGAATGTTATTACACCACTCTACAGTACAATCGTAGTCATGTATTTATGTCAAGAGTGAAACCTCAAGAATAAGCCATTTACTTAATGCACAAACAATGAGCGTATTTAAACGCGAAAAGTAATAAGTAATATAAATTAAGTATAGGAGAGTGCTTTGATGTATGAGTAACAAGTAATTTTGAGTTGGGTATTTTAATATGAGAATATTATACTCAGTATTATAATACGTTGACTTGATGAATGGTAATTGGTTTTATGTGCTGTAACTTGCATGTAGTAGTATAAGTAGTGCAATTTATATTGTATTTTTTTCTTTGTAACTAAAACCAAACATTTCTGTTCGCCTTACAAAATAAACTTAAATATAATGTCTTTACTTCGTCTACTACTTTTATTTAGAACTTTCCTAAGAAAATTGTCTACACCTTTCAGGATGCTTGAAGTATGTTTCTGAGTAGGTAAAAAAAAAATTAGTTACTCTTATGTAATAAATTTAGTATGGCTAATTCATGATAAATTTATTGAAAATTTCTAAAATCGTTATGCGCATAGTTGTGTTTCAAATGTGTGTGATTTAATTTAAATTATAAATAGCCCCTTTGTAATAACACTGGTAACAAATTACGACTATCCAAGTTCGGAAAGCTTATTAAATGGACAATTTTGCATCTGAAGCATATCCATAATACTGCCTGGTTCTGTTGAATATATTATTTAATCTGTAGACAATCAAGAAATAAAGAGTACTTAGGCTTAATCTTGGCCGAGATAATTTGAATATAAACATTTACCGAGTAACCATTGCACTGCAGGTAGTATCCTATCCTATACAAACACGGAGGGAGAGTGCATAATAAAATCTCCCATTCACAATTAAGCTGCAGTTTGAAATGTCAGATACACAATGTGCGATGCTCATCACATGAGAAAGTATTTAATTCTAAGTAATTAATTTAAGTGTATTTCGGTTAAAGCTCATGCAATACTATAACAACTTTGGACATACATGGAATTTAATATAGAACATAGCTATGATGACAAACTGTATTATTGTGGACAAACGCTATTGCAATATTATGTCGTCCGAGAAATATTAAAAAGAGACTTAGAAAAACAAACAACGAAATACGAAAAAAAGAGAATAAAAGAGAGAAAATAAGCCTAGTTGGCTGTAGTCAACACATCCATAAACCAAAACAACAGAACATGGAAGATCCCATGAGGAATTAGTCAACAACAACTAATAAAGGAAAAAAAGAATTAAAAACAACCAATAATAAAAGTCGAAATACAGAACAAACCAATATGTAAAACTCAGGACATCACAGTTAAGACAGCACAGACAATACTGGAACGAATACAATAATGGACACAAGACAGGATAACAACGACGACGTCACAGACAACAGACTAGACGACACAACGATGAAGACACAAAATGACACAGCAGATTTCCAAAGGCCGACTTTTCACGACGTTTCGAGAGCTGACATCTGCTCCTGTCTTCTGGTGAAGTAAATTTTTTTCCTTTATTATTATAAGGGAATACGGAAATAGGCGGGCTATAAGAAGATACCTTGAAAGAAATAGAATCATAGTGTATTTTCTTTCCTTAAATAGAGATATCGAACAGGCATTTAGTAGTTTTTCATAAGGCCTCGCTCTTTTGTTTTGCATTGGTTTCGAAAATATTTTTTTTAACGCAAATTAATGCATATGTCAAAAACTCATTCTGGCAGTTGCAACACTTATCATCGTTTGTATCTGAATTTTTCTGTTGCAATACACTGTTATATCCTTTCTCTCTCTCTCTCTCTCTCTCTTAACGCTGTGCGGGGATCTATTACTACTGATTCAAAACACCGTCCATTTATGTACTTCGATACTTCGGAACACTGAACTTGTTCCGTCAGTCCCACGAGAGATGCTATGCTATTCTGAGTATCGTTTTAAAGCTTTTAACCACGACCTCCCGCGAATATCGCACTCTTAGGCCCGGTTTCTCAATGTCTGATTTTCTTCTGATTATCTTCCGATTAAAATTTAACCAATGGTTAGCAACAATATATGTTTCTAAAGTACTGATTAAGATTAATCAACGGATTAGAAGTCGGTAACCATTGGTTATCTTAATCATAAGAAGAGGTATTGATTACAGAGTTAAACAGGACTTTCAAAACAAACAAGATTATAAACAGTGAAAATTTTTTAGGTTATGATAACAGATTATTTAAATTTCTTGTTTGAAGATGATGATGAATAAATAGTAGATTTCATAAACAGGCCAAGACTTTTTCGGGAACGTCCAAATCACATTTAAATAGATGACAATTAATTTGTTATGAGATTGCGGCTGAGTAAAAATACTGTCCTAACACTACTAGAAAAAATTGAAGGACAGCTGGAAATGACCACAGACAGGTGTGTACTTATTTATTGCATGTTTTGTTTATATCCCACAAATTTAGTATGTTCAGGTAAGTAATATTCTTTTGTAGGTTATGTGAAAATATTTGGTGGTTATTGCACATGCCTTTGTATGATGTCTCTATACTTCCATACATTATTTTGCATAATTGGTTAGAAACCTTTGTTAGATGTATTAACACACATTTGTACGTAATATTACGTACCCTGGGTAGTAAAATATATATTTTTATTTCTTCTGAAAAAATAAAACATACGATGATCAAGGAATATGGATTGAAAAGTTCTTAATATAAATTTGTAGATTATGTTACGTGTTTTTCGATACTTTTGTATATTATAATATCTATTGTAGGTTATGATATTGTTACATAATTGTGTAGGTTATGTTACACATAAAGGTTCCTAGATGAATAAAATTCTACTTCGATTTTCTTCAATGCATATTCTTTCTGCTTCCAAGTTACGGCGTCAGTTTTTTTTTATTCTATGATATGGGCGTATTTTTCAGCACGGGAAATAAGCATTTCTGTTTCCAAAGAAACAAAATTTTCGGCACGCGGCCGCTTATTTTCTACCATTACGTATACAAACACCGCTAACCATATCACAACTAAATAAACAAATAAAAGCTTTACTGCAGCCAACCACAAGCTTATATGTCATTACATGGTTGCCACATTTACCTTAACCGATACTTAGCTAAACATAAGATTAAAGTACGTTGAGAAACACTTAATATTTAATCACCACTTAATCAATAGGTTAAATATAATCATAGGCTTAGCTAACCAAGGCTTTAATCAGACATTGAGAAACCGGCCCTTACTGACAGTCGCGGCCAGAATCAGTTTTATTTGCGACGTCCCGCGAATTTCCGCGAATCGACCCAAGTCCACTCTTCGTGAAGGTTGCAGCAGAAGTCGGTTTTCTCCGCGGCTTCCCACAAACGTCCGCGGTGGCCCCACGCAATGTGTCCACCCTTCGCGGAGGTCGCCACCGGAGTCCCCCTTAACTTTCGCCTTCGTGCCTAGGTGGCGAACTCTCCTAGGACCGACCCCATTTGAACTTTCAGCCAATCGCGTCTCTCGTGGGTGACTACGACAACAATCCCTGATATTCCTCCGTATCAATTTATTGCATCTTTTTATAATTCACACTCATTAACATTAGTATCCCTTTGAACTTATTTACAAAATTTTATATATTTCTGATGAATAATTCTAAAGTATATTAAATTGCACAGCAGGGGGGTTGGGCGTAACCACGCCTCTCTATGTCCCAGTTTTCAGCATCCAAGCCGCGCGTCCCTCGTCGGCTCAAGGCTGTTCGCTCGCTTTCACCCCATTTTTCCTAAATTTCCTTCCCCTGCTGTGTTAAGCGTCAATCTGCCGTGACACAATGCCACAATCCTCTGGTCATACTGCGCCTCTCGCCAGTACTCAGAACTAATTACACGTTAATTACTTTAAACAAAGTTTAGCAATTGACTCACATAAAACAAACAATCCTAATCACAATGCAATTTCAACTGGCTTTCTACGACTATGCTAACCTAATTTACAGTATTTAGAATATATATGTTACTTATTTACATTTGAAGGCTACATGCCGGTTACAACACCAAACGGATTTCTAGATTTTTGCCCCTGAAATATCACATATTTTGTGGTCAAAATAAGCCAAAATAAAGCAAAATATTTTTTTTCTAGCAAATGGTACATTATTTTTGAAAACTGCTCTGGAAAAAATTGTGTATCGTATGACTGTACACAGTCTCAAATTTTTTCAAGGAGTTTGGTTAAAAAATATTTGAGTTATTTGTAATTGTTTGAAAAAAATGAAAGATCATGGCCTTAAAAACACCTCATAACACGTGGCAACAATGTCCAAGCGCTAGCTGTATAGCACTCTTACTAGTTAATTTTTAAATTAAAAATTTAAAAAAAATCACAGAATACTAAATTTCGAATCGAAATACCAGTAGGAGTTTCTCACATTCCTACAACAACTATAAAAAAGCTGATCATCTTCAAACGGCTAAAAAGATTTTCTTGAATAGTAGCTAAGAACACTATCGATCAATCGATCAAGACACCTACAAAAAAACCGGTTCATTCGTTTAGGAGCTACGATGCCATAGACAGACACACAGTTACACACGTTAAACTTATAGATTCCTCGGTTCATTCGTTTAGGAGCTACGATGCCATAGACAGACACACAGTTACACACGTTAAACTTATAGATTCCTCGGTTCATTCGTTTAGGAGCTACGATGCCATAGACAGACACACAGTTACACACGT
>PNEQ01015573.1:0-16627 GCA_003012365.1 Medauroidea extradentata
GCACTGATGTGGCTGGTAGCCACGCGGTGGTGAGTATACAGGATTGTCATGTTCCAATGGAATTGAGTGTACGGCTACATTTGTGCGGCGGAGAGGGTCAGCTGCTGCAAATATATCACGCCTCTCACTTAGCAAACGCTGTACTGCCTCCCTGTACTCTGGCGGCACGGCATGGTCAAAGTCGTCCAGCCTGACGTCCAGGGTTTGATTCTCGGGACGTGGAGCAAGGTTATAAAGTGTTCGGCGTTCGTGTTGGCCAAAGTGAATGCGCAATGCAGCGGGCTCAACAATTGTATTTTGCTCAGTGAGCCAGGGAACCCCGAGAATGTCTTCTTCTCGCAGGTCAGCTGATACCAAAGCTGTAGTTTTGGTTTCAATATCACGTATTTTAACAGTGATACTAGCCTCCACTATGGTCTCGCCTTGATGCTGAATTGTTTCAAGCTGAACCGTGGGTGTTGACGGGGTCAATTCATGTACACTTACAAAACACTGGCGTACAAAATTATGAGAAGCAGCAGTATCTACTAATGCTCGGCACGGCTGCCCGTTAAGTAACACAGGTATTCTAATCATATTAGTTGAATTGGAATTAATCTGGTTAATCAAAATCTGTTGTAACGTATTTCCAGGTGTTTTTAGACTTACCCTGGGGTAGGTGACGTCTGGTCGCTCTACCCCGACAATTCGTTTCCCGCCGGCGGCGGTTGGCTGCCGTAGCGGGGTGTGTTGCCAGCCACGTAGTTCGGGCAATCTCTCCTCCAGTGATAGTGGCCACCCTCGCAGAGGTCGCAGGGAGCTGGAGGTTTCCGGTTGTAAGAAGCGTTGCCACTTGGTTCTCTCTTGCCCGGAGTGTGTGCAGAGCTGTCAGCTGGTCTGTCACCGTGGAGCGGTGGAATGCGCGCACTGTCACTTGGGTGGTTTGAGTTTACGTCATTGTTACGCGACCGACGCGGGGGTGTGAAGGCATGATCCCGACGCGATCTGTCCATTTCCCGTGGGGACAAGTCAAGAATAATAACAGAATGCATGAAGTCACTAATGGTAGAGTGAATCAGAGGAGCTAGCACTGAACGAAACTCAGGGCGTGCAGTAGAAGCCACTATTTCTAACACTTCCTGTTCTGTCATATGGCAGTTAAATTTTGTACTGCATTTATCTTTCTCGTAACAAACAATGTGAGCGACTCGTCACGTGACTGTCCCTCTAGCACTACTCGGCTCTGGGCCTGAAGTGAAGAGTACGTGCTGACAAAACGGCACTGAAATTCCTGTAAAAATTCACGGCTTTCCACCACAGACGCGCATCTTCAGTAAGTTAACCCCCGACACTATTAGGCCACTCTTCTTCGCAAACACCGTACCTTGTTAGTCGGCGAATGCAATCCTCGATGCAGGCTTGAGGGTCCTCACTAGCTGCACCCGAGAAGAAAGGTAGTGACTGGAACTTGGCCGGAGTTGTACCGATTATAGCTGGCGCGGCCTGTGTCGCGTAGGCCAGTGGTGTTAATGCCGCCATAAGTGGGCGTGGTCGCTCAGTGTTTACATCCGCCCGGGCGGGTACGTGCGTCTCGGGAAAGTATGGTAAATACGTGGCGTGGTTTACTGGTGTTGGAAGCTGAGGCAGATGCAACTGTACGTTGTTCGCGCACCTTCCGCATCTGTACTGTCCGCCATGCTGTTGTCATCCTTCCGACAATGCTCGTTGCCATATTGTATGTAGACCACAACTTTCGCAAGTAATGGTCTCTACCTTTGGACAGTTACTGTATGTAGCTTGGCGTGCCTGCTGCAGTAAGTTGTCGGCCGTGACAGCTGACGGTCCTACAGGGGGAAACATGAATGACGTAGGCTGCTGTGGTTGTGGAGTGCAACGAGCACACAGAAACGTGTGTTCACCGTTCACCGTTTGTCGCTCTGTCGCAGAAATACACTCTTCATGAAACGGCCGAGTACACATTCCGCAAGCCAGACGTGTCATTCCCGTGTCACGACAGGCCTCTTTCTGGGCGCAACGGCGCATGATTCTGACGGTTGATCCCACAATTGGAGATGTAACGTTTCTTGTTTCGGTACACTGACACTGATAGCTGTCACTGACATGGTCGATGCTACCCAGTATCCTGATGGGTCTAACACAGTTGTTGCACAATGCCACCGATTGTCCCGCGGAAATCTCTGCGATAGGACTTCCGAGTACGCGGTTGTCACGGTTGATGGTCTCGCGTAGGCGCGATGCGAACCCCTGACTCGCGCACTGACAGACATCGGTCGGCTCACGAAAGGGATCTGTCGAAAATCTTGGGCGAACACATTGCAGGCACAGTTCAGTTTTTAGTCCATTCTCGGTCCTGATGTCCACGCGACCCCGGTCGGCGCAACGCGGTAGCGACGACACTGACATCCCGCCCGTTATCAGCTGTTTTCGCTGGGTACCATCCTCTCGGCTCGCGGCAGTCACCCTCACGCGTGGCTATGGCGCTCGGGGGGGAGGGTGGGGTAACGGCATGGCCCGGTCACGAAGCGCCCGCCCGCACATGCACACACGCACGGAGCGAGGGGCGGTAAGCTGCTCTCACCAAGGATGTGGGGGTGGAAAGAGGGTAAAGCAGCCAGGACCCGATGGCTCTTCCCCCTGCTGTTCTTTTGTCCTCGAGACTACCCAGTGCTGGCAGGGTCCAGATGACTGCTACCCAGTCAAGACAAGAATGGCGGGATTCTTACCATGGACAACAAGAAAATGTCACTGGAATATATTCTTTTCCACCTCGCATGCAAAAGGAAATGATATTTGAAAATACACAATATAAGAATCTCTGGAATACACAGTACCCTACACCAAATACAAAACCACTGAAACAGAATTTTCGGGATGTTGTTAACCCATGAAAGACATTTTACTAGGGCGTACCAGAAATTGCGTGCTTATGCCGACAATGTAGCGGCGTAAAATGTAAGACGTAACAACATAAGAGACTACTTCCCTACACAAGAATAACACTAATACAAAGCACGTGAGCAAGACATAGATTATAAATAATAAAATGAAGTAACAAAGACGATGACCATAATAGAGACTTCTTAGAATGGCATCAGAGTGATGCGACAAAACAACACAGGCCAAGTAGCTGATGAACAAGTGATGTAATGTAGAGCGTAGGAATAAACAAAGGAAAACTTACAGTTTGCAGGAATTATGCCACACAAGTTGCGGCGTCATATAACATGACTCTGAGCTGTGTGGGGGCCAAATGAAGAGAGACTGTTCAGGGGAAGGTTAAGAATACCCATAGGCGCCAGTTCCGCAGTTTTAGCTCGGCGAAACACGAGCACGTGACGTCTTTCTCAGGTCGTGGCCGACGACCATGTGGCTGCCCCCAAGCAGCGTCGCTGATGTTGGTGATTTTGAGCCTGGCGTCGTATACTTACATACACACACCTAGCCCCTGTTTAGGCCAGGGCCACGCCTCTTTTACACTGAAAGGTACGAAAATTATTGAGTTCAGACCAAGTCATGATAGAGGAATGAAATACGCTATTGATACTAAGAATTTAATAGTACGAGAAGTAGTACAGAGTTCTTACAACTATGACCACGGTAAAAACGGCGGTTCGGCCCCTGGTCGGAGAACGAATGTTGATACTACGGAAATGTTACACTTAAACCTATACAAAGTCCAGGAGCGGCGCGAGAGCAGTTCTCCCGCACGTGTGCACTGCTCGGTGGTCACACGAACAAAGCCCCTGCTTCTGGGAGATGGCGCGCAGAGGGCGCAGCATCTCCCGCCAAAACGCAACAAAACGAAATGAGATGAAGTGGTGATGGTGAACAAATGAATACACTTCATAAAATTAACAGTTAAAACATATTACATTATTTAGGGCACTAGTAAATTTAAAACAATCCAATAATAAAATTAAGAAATTTGTCAACGACATAAACTTAAATAAAAAAAATATATTAATGTATTTCTGCCTGTCTGTATCACATTCGCGCACTTTCACTCACCCTAGCTAATGTCTGAGGTGCCCCGGGAGATATACTAAGTAGCGGCGCGGCCGATAATTAGCACATTCGCATCTGTTGTACCTGATGCCAGGGTAGTGGGCGAATTGTAGCAAGACAAACGGTCTGAGCAAGATACGTGGACGACTGGTTCACGTCACAGTAATCACTAAACGTTTCCTGAAAGTGATTGAATGAACCCTTGTTAGCCTACTTTTCGAAGGAAAAGGTAGACTTATGAGATCACCGTTCTGTCTGTTGTGTGTGTGCGTGTGCGTGTATGTGTGTGCGTTTTTTCCCCCTAAAAACTTTTGAAATCGTGGACCGAATTTCTTCATACTCGACTTTTGTGTATTTCGTATCATATTCATATTTCGAAAATGACGGTCACTTAAACATTTTTTGATTACACGATATCTAATGAACCATATTTTTTCAGAATTTTATCAAACTTGGTACACATATACTACATACAAAGTTGACTTGACTTTAGTGGATTTCGTTCATCTCGTGTTCATATTTTAGTGTTGTCGGCAATTTCTACATTTTTAACCTAATATGTAAACTGAGGAAATATTTCTCCGAACTTCATCAAAATCGGCACATGTACCAAATTCTAAGCTGACTTGACTTCTGTGTACTTCATACGTACTATGTTCATATTGTCATAATTGCGGCCATGCTAATGTTTTTAGCATAGTATGACATAACTAAGGTATTGTAATTCCGAATTGCATCAAACTTGGTATGCCTATTACATACGAAGCTAATATTATTTTTTCCATATTTTGATGACCCTATGATCATGTTTTCGTAACAGCGGCCATTTTTACATTTTTAGCATAGTATGACATATCTGATGAAATATTTTTCAGAATTTCATTAAACTTATTACTAAGGCTAGGAATATTTCGCGAGTTCAACGACCAACACGCTAGAACTTTACTCAATGCCATTATCCTGTGTATACCGAAGCCCTACCATTTGTCCATTACCTGCTACTCATTCAGACAACAGACAATGAACGACTATACGGGGCTTGAGTATGTATAGGACATTGGATTATAGCATGCAGGTCACAGAATTCGCGAATTATTCCTAGCCCTATATATTGAACATATATACCGCATACTAAGCTGACTTTACTTTTGAGTAGTTTGAATATACTGTGTTCATATTTTCAAAACGGCGGCTTTGTTTATATTCGTAGCATACGGTTTTTTTATTTTATTTTTATTATTATTATTTTTTTTAAGAATTTAACCAAGCTTGGTACATGTTCACAGCATATAAAGTTGACTTGACTTTTGTATATTACGTTTATCTTGTGTTCATATTTTCTTATTGGCTGCCATTTGTATACGTTTAGCATAGTATGGCATTTCTTACGCAATATTTTTCCGAACTTCACTAAACTTAGTATAAGCTGACTTTACTTTAGTGTAGTTTGATTATCCTATGTATTTTTCAGAATTTCATCAAACTTGGTACACATATACTACACACAAACCTGACTTAGCTTTTATGTATTTCGTATATCTTGTGTTCATATTTTCGTACTGGCGGCCAATTGTACAATTTTTAGCAAAGTGTGACTTATCTAAGGAAATATTTTTCTATAGTTCATCAAATTTAGTACACATACACCATTTCGTAAGTGGACTTGACTTTTCTACATTTTGTTCATCCTGCGTTTGTATCTACATAAATGCGGCCATTTTTTCTAGTTTTCTTAGCATAGTTTTACTTACTTGACATATTTTTCCGATTTTACTATTCTTGGTACAGCCTACACATATACCGCTTGATAAGTGTTTTAAATTCACTTTATGTTCATATTTTCGAAACCCAATATTTTTTTCTGTATTTGGCCATATCTGAGAATATATTTCTTTCGAATTTTATTAACTTAGTACACATATATTACTTAGAGCTGACATAACTTTTTTGTATTTCATATATCCTATGTTTATGTTTATGGACACGACACTACACAAAACAGACGCCCCATTACTTGCATTAAAGTAATGTCATACGTGATGTTTCAAAATATGCTTCTTGTTATGTAAACAGTCAATAATTACCATTAGCTACAGATGTGAAATCACTTAAATAAATTTGATACTGATCTCTTATATCAGATAGTAATGATCGTACTTTGAAAATAAGCTAGGATTAACCACAATGAATGTTTCTGCGTTTGACAATCGTCTCATTGGATATTTTTCCGCATATCTCCTTTGTGCAGCAGCTACATTGCACAATGTTTCTCCAAATGTTAAAATTATGTCACTGAGTTTCTCGTTACTCCACTCCTGCTCGGTTAGTGTGTGTCACTTTCGAAGTGTACATGTAAGCAGAAATTCCATATGTGTTTCACGTTGGATAGTGCAATGCGGCACTACCCTGGCGCTCATCATAGCCTACAGTTCGCAAAAAAAAAAAAAAACACTGGCTAACTACCATGGCATAACAGAAATCATTTCGAATTGCCCATCAATTGAAACACATAAAATACCAACTGTGTGACGAGTTCACTGCGTAATAATTTTTTGACATGAGCGAAGTGCTAATAACAGTACGCACATATTATATAATAATTTATCCTACTTCTTATCATTGGACAGATGTAATACTCACGGTTTTTAGTAACCAATTTTGTCGAAGGTTTCACATGCTTTGTATGTAAGCATTTTCCAAATTCGTTCTCTCGTGGTCACAAGATCGTTCTTAAAGGCGTTAAAGATTTAAATCAACTAACACAAATATGATATGTTTTGCCTGGACTCAACGTTTTACGTTATATCGTAACTTCTTTTCAAAGTACAATCTTTACTATCTGGATTAATGAATCAGTACCTTGCAGGTATATTTAAGTGTTTGCACAACTGTTGCTAATGATAATTATTCACTGAGTACATAACAATCATTTTGAAACATCACTTATAACATTACTTAGGCAAGTAATGGGACGTCTGTTTTGTGTAGTTTCGTGTCCATGGCGATAAAGGTCCAACTGTCTGTAGGGTTACCTGCAATTGGGATTACGTAAAACCCAGTGCACATTGCCATAGATTCGTGGGTTATTTTAGTACATCAGTTTTCCTCACCGTAGAATGCAACCACTTTACTGTGCTGTGTAACCTACTTTTACACCATCTGAGTTACAATTATTCTATTAAAAAAAGCTATCGAAATCGCATTATTGCGACACGTCTATTTGTTTGGTTACCCGCCTTACAATACAGTAGCAATGCCTATGTTTCAGGCGATATATTTTTTGTATTTTAAATGGCAAAATTTTGTATGCCATTTTCTCGAAAATGGTTCACTCTTCTAGCACTTTCCGACAAGACTATTTTTTATTACACTTTTGCACCTGGTCAATGTTCTGTAGTATAACATGAATTACAATGGTGTGTTCCAGAGTTACAAGCCCCCAAATTGAACAATGATGGGTGGCCGATATTAACAAACCAAATATCTGAGAGTGAAGAACAGTCATTATTGATACATTGCTCAGAGTATCGTTTTTTAATATGCAGTAGTTTTTGAGATATGGATGATATGGCGGCCATATAAACAGTCATACATTCCGCCCATCTAAAATACTCTATTTTACACTACTAGGGAGAAAACACAACTTCTATATAGGTATCTTCAAGAGTCCTTGTGTGGTGTAAACTGTACACATGAGAACATCTTCCACTCGAGCAATAAACCACTTGTAAGCAACCAGGAAAGTGGGAGTAGAGAGATCAGAAGCCACTTCTAGTTGAATAGCCTTCTAGCAGACGAACAAGCGTAGGTAAATTTACGTACATCTCACTCCTCTAGTACGACACATCAGTATGAAAAATGGGCAAACATAATCAAATCCTGTTGTAGCACATTACTAAACTTGGTTGACTATTGCAGCTGGAAGGTCACGCATCACAGGAGAGAGTTGCACAGTCTTGGCTCTAAAATACTTACGGAACGAGCTTACTGAGCGCCTGACTGCTTGTTCAGAGTCTTGCGCAGCGAATGCCTTGCAAAGTTTGGATGCTAGGATTCAAGATGTTCTCATGGTGAATCAGCAAATCCGTAAATCTATGGTGTCCAGGGAGGAGGGCAGGAAGTTACTGGGCAAAGGGTAAGGTTTAATTAAATAGTGAAGATGCCCGCCCACCCTGAGAACACCTGGAGTTACAATAAATGACGAAAATTTTTTCAAGGTAAGCTTCACACTCCGATAATTTTGTAAAACACATATGTCTTCTGCAAACACTGGCTTCTGAACTTACAAAATCCATAGCTCTACTGCTCCTTTGATAGCTTCAGGCAGCAGTAGCCTAGTCTGACGACAATTGTTGATAAAACACTGAATATAAGCAGTATAACATACCTTATTTGAAAAAGGACCACATGTGTTTAGCAGAATTTCTACAAGATCATCTATAAAAGTGGTGACCTGCACCACTGCCTTTTCTTCACTGCCAACATACTCTTGTCTGACAACTCCAGAGTCACAGAGGAGGGAGGCCACCTAGCTTCTGGGAGCACAAACCAGCAACGGCTCGACCATCACAAAGGACGAGAGGGTATTTCAGAAGGTCTGACTCCTTGGGAAGCACAATCTGCTGGATTATCCTCGGATGTTACATGCGCCACATTTCTACTGAAGTAGTATTTGAATTTGGCTGACCTAATTGGCCACAAAGGTCATCCACCTGTGAGGAGACCTGGCAATCCAACTTAGAACAGTGGCAGAGTATGATCATTCCCAGACATTGTTAACCGATAGAACCTTCACAAGCACCATTTTCACATATTTCAATACCATGGCAAGGAAGGGTGTCACACATAGCTCTTGATGTAGAACAGAAACAGTTTTCAATCGGGCCACCTTAGTTTTACGAACACCATACTGACCGTCACTTTCTAATCCGGTTGTATAGCTCGGAGGTACATTCCTTTCCTGCAGTACATGCCACCTCTGTGCTGTCGTAGAACCCATGCAGTTCATAACAGCTGATTGAAAGGGAGCTGTTGAGACATGAGAATTGGACATCAGACAGCAGTGGCAGTTCAATCGCCAATGTGTGCCACTCTACAAGAATAATTGTTGGAAGAGCTCCGTCCTAGCCAATGTTCAGAAACCACAACTGCTGCATCAACATATTTGCCATAACAATTACTTGAGCCAACGGATCAACGATATGAAAAATGTTGGATATGATAGTTCTTTTAGTAACAGGACTTCATTGAGAATTAATGTGATACGAAAATGTATTAGTACTAGGATTCACGGCTGAGTCCCTAGACCTTTTGTACATTACTGGAGTCTGAATCAATTGCAATGAAATTGGATGTTGCACATCATCAGGAGGTAACCATGAAGGGAGAGCTGGATGGTTACCTGTAAACTTCCGAAGCTGGAAGACACCCACCTTCAGAAATTCAATCACTTCTTTCTGACTGGTTAATGCATCTTCCAAAGTGACTTCACCTGTAGCCATATCATCTACATAGTCATCATAATGCCACACAGCACTGACAGTTGGGAATATTTGTTGTTCGTCATTTCCTAATTGGTGAATGGTGCGGATTGCTAATTATGGAGCAGAAGAAACACAATACAACACTGTATCCAGTTGAAACTCACCCATTTGATCTGTTGGTAAAAATCGCCATAAGATTCTTTGAAAGTGGCACTGGAACCTTAGAAGAATGTTGCACACATCAGTTTCTAGCTTTGGTCCATTGAGAAGCAAGTTATTTAACTGATGTCAAGCTGCATCATCAGGGATTTATAAATTTTTGATGGGATCTCCTCCAACTTCCAGAACGATCTCATCACAGAATCCAGGGAAGGAGATAAACACAACATAAACATACAACATGTTACTTCTGAAGAAACAGTCAAAATCTTTTCCATTAGCACCCAACCCAGGACAATCTGAAGAGCTACGGGAGTGCCATGCTCGCCAACAATCCTTTTACAGAGAAACAAGGAAGGAAACAAATCAGCTCCAATAAATAGGTCAGTGGTGCCACGAACATGGCACGAATGATCCACCAGATGCACATTATCAGTGTGGTTCCAACTAGACATTTGACAAAACATCATGAGGTAGGTCACTAGTGATCTGTGACTACACAAACACATCAAACTGGAAATTCGGGCCAGACTGTCCAACAGGATATAGACCACAACTGACAACACCCTTGATCACATTGACATTATCAAATGAAAGTCCCTGAATTGGCAGCGAATAGACCTAGCTGTATTCGACACCTTTCTGTCATGAAGCTGATCTAACTAGAACAGTCCAGGAGTGCCCTGACAATCTGATAGTTAACCCTAGAGTCAAGGACTTCCACCAAGCAGTATGTAGCCAAACTGTGGCTTGGACTCGACCATGAAATGATGCGAGTGGTTGCTCACTAGGTGAGGGCTCTATTGTTATGTTTTCGGTCGCTGGCTCAGGAGGTTCCTGTAGGGCAGTGTCAGTTGGCTCAGGGAAATCGTATAAGAGCAGTAAGGTGTGGTGACGAGAAGTACATGATCGGCAGGATAATTTCGAAGAGCAAAAGACAGCACGATGACCAGCTCGAAGACAGTTTAAGCACATTCCATTTCTCTTGACTACAGCAATTCTTTTCTTGGATGATTTACTGCCAAACACAACAAATTTGAAGAGTTCATGGACTTTATTGCAAACAATACACAATGGTGAATTAACCACAGTGTTACCAGCAAAGGTACCAAACTGACTTGAATTCAATATATTTGCACTACGAGATGGTGGAAAAGGCCTGGGAGTTCACTTCGACACAGATTCAAACTCTGAACACCTGCTATAACATTCTAAAAACCGAGCGAAGTCTTCTAGACTTTGAAATTTGTCGTTAGGGTGTTGTATCTCCCACTGCTTCACTGTTTACATAAGGCTGCATCAAGTTTCTTCTCAAGTATGTGAATCAGCAAGAGATCCCACTGCTTCACTGGCAATTGCAGTGGTCCCAGAGCACCAATGTTTTCAGCAATAACTGACAGCATTTTTCTCGCCGATGCTGGAGAGTTGATGCGTACATCAGGTGATGTTATAAGTGCATCAATGTAGTGATTGTTTATGAGGCACCTGTTGTTATAACATATGTCTAAACTGTCCCCAGCTATCTCAAAGTTTGCATCCATCAGTGTTAAAGATTGTCTCAATGATGCTGGTACCTTCCCTTCCAGCGAGGTTTTGAAGTACGAAAGTCGTTCGACGCTCGTGAGTTTCTTGTTGTTTACGACTAACACTGTAAACAGGTTAGAGAAGCATATCCACTCTTGCATATTACCTGAGAAGGTTGGCAGCTTGATTGATGGTAGTACAACCCTACTCGACTGACTGTTAATAGACAATACACCCATATCTTTTTGTGGCGAACTGACAACACTTTTGCCGAGACTACCTCTAACTGACATAACCAAAAAATACAAATCACAGAACTCGTTCAGTCTCTCCAAATGAGCATCGCTATCGAAGTTCGTATCACTGGCTGAGAGCAACTCGAACTGCAGGTGATCTTCTTCGAAGTCAGTTTTCACTGACGATAGGTCTTTGCATGTTGCCACAAACAAGCCAACATTTGCGGATTTTTACTTTAAATGCATGCTGCAACCGATTTACAGCCCTCTGCAATCGCAACATGTAAGTTGATACTTTATCCATCGTGTTTTTATAAACACTGCGACATAGGCAGAAATACAAATACGCTTACACTCGTTCTCTAACGCGGATTCAGCAAGCGTATGCTACATTAATTTTCGTATTTTGCCAAAATCCGACATCGGAGGACCAAATGTTTTGTTACAAGAACATTTGCTGAGCTGGTAAAGTAAGTCAACACAGATTTACGGTGGAAGATTGCCAGAATTTTATCCGTCGTACATTAACTTAACAGCAACAACTAAAAAATGAAACAACAAACAAATAACTATCTAAAAATAACAACTCCACTTAGTGTCATCAACAATCACATAAGCGCCACTGTGCAGTATGGCGGTAATATAAACAGTCAAACAGTAGGTATGACTCCAAGATGGTAAGGCTAAAATTATGTATGCTACATCAATAATGTTAAACTTGTTTGTATATTTTTCCGATTTTTTAAAACTGGTTTTACGGTAACTTAACTATTTTTTGGAATGTTTAATTTTTTTCCCGATTTTTTGTAAATTTGTTTGTAAATTTTTGAAAATTGGCATCTAAAGTCATATTCAAGGTAGCGGTCGAGTTATGTGATATGGATCCTCCTCACTGCTCCAGATACAAACCGGAATTGCTGGACAGGAGGGGGAAATATGGATAACACAGAGATTCGTTTTCTTTAACTGGCGACATTTTGAGAAATATTCTAGGAGAATTTGAGGCCATTGCATGTTTCATAATATGGAAATATAAAGAGAAAATATTTGAAACACTAACAAAGATAATATTAGGCAGGTTACAAATTCTTGATCTCCTCTCTTGTATTGTATTGTTTTAGTTTAATCTAATTCCTTATATTTAGCGGAAGGATGGTGTGGCTGCCTGTAGTAGTCAGAGGTTAATGAGTGTACCTGAGCCTACAGGATTATCGTAGAGGGTCTCGACGAAGGTGCATGTGGAACCATCACCAGCACATACTCCACAGTTGTCCTCGGTCGCCTTAGAGTCTATCTGCCAGTCGCAGCCAATCACCTGCACAACAATAATAACATAACACTCTCACTTCTCACTGTCGGCATCTTACATGTTCATGTCACTGGACGTACATAGTACATTGCTTCGGGGTAAGACACTTGCAAAACCAAACCAATTGACAATAAATTCAGAAGTCTCTAAGCTGTGCATATGTGTCTGGAAAACCTGGACAGAAAAGTAACAATTTATTAATGATTTGGCGTAAAGAGTTAGTTGGATCCGGCACATGATATGTGCTGTTGCATGGTAAGAAAAGTATATTTTTCTTGTATAACAATCAAACAATTTTCCAAAGAGTTTATCTATGAATAGATGACACAATACCAACAGTATCCCTATGTTTTTAAAAATGCAATCCGCTTGTTAAAAACATAATTACCTAACTTCTCAAAACTGGTAAAATTGGACTTTACACGTTGCTATAGCTGAGAAGATATCAACCATATTTGTAAAACATAATGCTAAAAACCTGCATTGGAATTTAATCTAAAGACAGGCTTTCACATGATAGTTATCCATTTCCTCCGGCCTGCTGCCATCCTCTTCAGGTTCGTGTGATTTCCGCTTTCTTTGATGTCATCTATTAATTCGTATCTTCTTCTCCCTCTATCTCTTTTCACAAACTGGTTCTTATATAGCTACTGTAAGCAAGCAGTCCCTTCTCAGTGAGTGTCCTATCCAGTTCTTCTCCCTATCCCTTATGATTTTAAATATTCTTCTTCTCTCACCAACTCTTAGCAGTACTTCTTTATTGGACACTCTTTACATCTAACTTATATTTTCCATCGTTCTCCACATCCATATCTCAAAAGCTTCCAGCCTTTTCTCATCTTCGTTTCTTAACGTCCATGTCTCTGCTCCATATAGTGCTACACTCCGAACAAAGCACTTAGCAAGTCTTATCCTCAGTTCTTTATCTAGTTTACCGCATAACAACTTACATGTTTATTAAATGCTTCTTCTGCTATAGCAATACGAGAGTTTATCTCTTGATGGCATTTCAAGTTTTCAGTGACTATACTTCCCAAATATTTAAAGGGACTTACTTGGCTAATAATCATCTGGCCGAACTTAATGTTTGTCTGTTTTATTTCTTTACTCTTCACCATACTCTTTGTTTTTTAAGAATTTATTTTCATAGCGTATTTCTCACAAGATTCATTAAAATCTTTTAGCATGTTAGTAGAGTTCTTTCACTTTCTGCTAATAGTACCATGTCATCAGGAAGTCTTATGCATAATATTCTCTTTCCACCTACACATATTCAACTCATTCCATCTAAAAATTTCCCTATGATCTTGTCTAAGTATACATTGAGCAACAAGAGGGAAAGGCAACACCCTTGTATAACTCCCTTTACAATACGGTTTTCTTGCGACATTTTCTTTCCAATTCTAATTCTTACTTTCTGTTGTACGCACAAATTATTTATTAGTCTTCTTTCTTTCCAATATACTCCTTTCTTGTTTAAAATGTCCACCACCTTTTTCCATCGCACCCTGTCGAAAGCTTTATCTAAATCAATAAAAATGTCATGTATTTCTCCGTTTTTCTATGTACAACCCTCTCCTATAATTCATATTAAGCCGATAACATATCGTATACGTTTCCTTTTCCCGAAGATTAAACTGATCTTCTTTTATCATTCTATCTAATTTTCCATTTAACCTTCTATTAAGCACTTTCAACAATACTTTAGCTGAATGAGAGATTAGACTAATAGTTCTATGCTTTTCACATTTCCTTGTATTTTTCATTTTGTCAATGGATATCAGTGCCAAGTCATCTGGTCATCTCATTTACCATTTATCTCATTACATTGATCTGCTATCTATTTCCTTCCTCAGTTTCCTCTTTTTCTAAACTTTTCAGCACTTCTATTGGCAGATTATCAATTCTGCATGCCTTCCTATTTTTAATTTTCTTCATCACCGTTTCTACTTTTTCTTCCAATGTGCCATATCATTACCATATCCCTTTCATCTTCTGTCACATTATCTTCCTCTTCAATCATACTGTCACTTGTTTTTTTATTTTCTTTGTACACACATTCTTTAAATTCTTTCCAGTTATTTAACGCCTCTTTGTTTCTTCTACTATTGTACCATCGATTCTTTTGGTTTTTATGTTATTTTTTCTTTCTTATTTTGCTGTATAAATCATATCCTTAGTCGATTTGTACATCATTTCATACTTCCTTCACTGTTCACGTTCTATATTTCGTCACATGTGCCTTTCAGCCAATTTTTAATTTCTAGTTCAGCTTCTCTTCGTAATTCATTATTATGGGGTATGGAAAGGAACGATGACAAGAGAACGACTGGAATAATCAATTATAAATAAAATCTGAACTACTCATCAAAACGCGATGAGATTTTTTTTTGCCGAGTAGATATTTTATTAGCGGACGTTTATTTATATAGCACTATGCGGTAATATGCTTTACTTTTGAGTAAAAAATTAAAAACCGTTTTTAGAAAATGAAGGGCTTGAAAACACAAAATCTAAAAAAAAAAAAAAAAAAAAAAAAAAAAAAAAAAAAAAAAAAAAAAAAAAAAAAAAAAAAAAAAAAAAAAAAAAAAAAAAAAAAAAAAAAAAAAAAAAAAAAAAAAAAAAAAAAAAAAAAAAAACGGAAAACTGTAATTGTTATTGATTCGATAATATCTAGGCCTCTATATTAACAGATTTTCAAAAATACATGTGTTTTGATTTGAAAATAACTTTACTACCCGAAAATCTCCGCGCGAGAGGTTTACGAATGTTAAAATAATATTCAAATGAAAACGCGAGCATTTTTTAAATTCGGTTATTATAGACGCCTAGATATTACCGAATCAATAAAAATTAAAGTTTTCCATTTTTTGTAGATTTTGTGGTTTCAAGCCCTTTTTTTTTCTACAAACAGTTTTTAACTTTTTACTTAAAAGTAAAGCAGACTGCCGTATAATATATATATATATATAAATGTACGCTGATAAATTATCTACTCGGAATAAAATCTCGTCCAATTTTGATAAGTAGTTCAGATTTGATTGACGATTGAGTATTTCAGTCGTCTGCTCGACATCGTTCCTTTCCACGCCCTTTAAGTCACGTGACTATTGTTCGGAATTTACCGCAAGTAAATTGTTTTATTCATGGCTACTATACACATGTGAAAAAATGTTATGTCCCATAGTCACCTCACGTGTCCAAAGTCAGCTCCGCTTACAGTAAAATTATTAATTGTATCGATTAATTTTGTATGGAGAGGGGTATGATTGTGTCGTAAGGTATTGTTGCGAATCGCAACTGTCTGGCTGGGTGGTGTAGTACGGTACAGTGGGGGCGGAGCTAAAATATCTCCTTGTGCGCTGCAACGATTGTACTTCAGTGACGCCACGATAACAACCTGCACGCCGCGATAATCGGAGAGCAGTGTAAGCCGATATAGCAGCGGTAATAACAAAGAGGTTCAGCGTACATTGTGCCCCCCGTGTGCGGTAGCGACCACCTGCACCCAATATCGGGTAACATAAGGAGATAGCGTGATCTGGAGTGTTCCTGTTCATTATTTATCTCTCGGGGTGGTGCTTGACTTTGAAGCGACGCCTTATCCAGGAGGTTGGAGATCAGAGACTTGCCGAGAGAATTCGAGATGTTGGAGTGGGTATATAAGGGGGAGCTGCGGCAGAGACGAGAGAGAGGCAAAGGTTCTGTTCCGGCAGCCGCAGTGTGCACATCGTGCTCACTGTCATCTTCCAGTCTACCAGACCTTCAGCTTCTGTCGCTCATCTGTGTGTTGGATACGTAACCGTGACAACTAAGACACACAGTGTGAGTCGGTAAATATAGCCACAGGTCGGTTAGGCAGGATATTCAGTTAGCCAGTTAAATTCATTTTAGGCAAGCTAGCAAGTGCT